>JALXJV020000011.1:12041364-12076354 GCA_024633595.2 Lepomis macrochirus | reverse complement strand
AAGCAAAAGCATAATTATATTGGAGAAAAACACGATTATAAACAGGACTGTCCCTCACAGTTAATATATTCAAAATCAAAAATGATGCATTGTAAAGTAAAATTGTGTAGAATCATTTCATAATCAAGAAGAAGAGGATTAAAGTATTATCATTTTATTATATCATTTATTATAATCCTGCAGCCTGTAGAGTATTTACTTATTACTCAATAGGGAACTGTTCAAAGTGGGCTTTCTTTAGTTTCACTCTGCTTTACACCAAACAGATTAACCTGTCGATTTTTCACAATCAACTTTTTGCAAGACCCACAGATGAATGTAGTCCACTCCTCCAACATGAACCTGCAGAGACAAGAGGGACAATTGGACATCTAAATAAATACTGTATTCATCTTGATCTTGTGTTGTTGAGCAGTGAGGAGCAGAGTTTAACTCAATTTCAGTCCACATGTATGAGGCTTTATTTATTTTACTTTCAAATATATAACATCACAATATAATTTACCTTGATGAGGAATTGTAATGGTGCCCACACATCTGAGGAATGTAGATCCACTTCCTGTATTTAACTGCTCTGAATACCACATAGACCTTCTCTGTCTTTTTTCTCCACTTCGTCCTTCACCTGTGTATGAACACAATCTAATGTGATGTAAATGCATACAACAGAGTTTTATGTGTGAAGGTCCTAAAGAATAAAAGTAGACTGAAGCTCACCTGATCACAGATCTCCTGAATGTCCTCAGTGGCGTCCATTGTTGGACCCCATTCTCCACGCTTGTCAGCCATTGTCACAAGGTCTGTTGAATTTGACAGAGAACTTTTTATGTGTCTCTAGTGTTGCAGTTTACCAAACAGTTTACCAAATGAGCATGTATTTATACAGGGTAATCCCCCAGCACACACCTGAAAGGGGGCTCCAAGAGATGCTGGGTGGAGCTACATCTTTAAACTCTGATGATGAATTTCAATTCTAAGATAAAGGAGCACAGCATTTTCTTTGAGACAGCAGCTTTTGGCTTAGAGGACATGTTAGGAAAGTGGGCAAACAGGACCTCTGACATGTTGTTCTTTCAGACTATAAGCGGCTGAGCCCCATGGGTCAAGGTGGCCACCAGAGCTGCATGAGATCTTCCCTCCCAGATCAGGCTCCAGTTTAGGGGCCCCATTTTCCCTGTTTCAGGAGAGGTGCCTCAAAAATAGTCTTGAACCCCCAAGATAAGACGATCAAATAAGTTAACTGACAAAAAGTCACAGGTCAAAAGCCCAACTGTTTATTGAAACTGTTATGCCACAATCTCTGTCTGCTTAAATAATCAATAATAAACAATAACTATTTTTACAGCAGACATTGTGACTTAGCAGAGAATGCGTAGGTGAAACAAATTTCATTAATGATGGCTCTGTTCCAACAAGTGTCCCAGTAAGCCGTGACCTTGAACCATGACAGTGAGCAGCCATTGCACAATACCAGTTCAGTGGAACTGACTCACATAAATGAAATGCGCTCGTTTTTAATGTTCAATGAATAAATGTTAATGATCTCTCTATTCCGATCGCATTGTGGTGTTCCTGCAGTGTTGTCTGTTTGGTACCCCCTTGAAGAATTTAGTTTTGCTGTTTTGGTGGACTTGTTCATTTAATCTGTTACATTAATTTTGAAGTTTTTCAAGAATGCTTAATTCTAATTCACTTGTTTTGACATACACATTTGATGTCAAACTGTGTCCTGTTTTCAATTAATGCCGGTGCTTGTTTGTTTTTCATGGACAGTTTTTTCTACTGTGTTACAGTGTGTAATTGCTAAATTACAGTGAGTGTAATGCTTCAACAAAAGTGCATCCTCTGAATGTTAGTCTATTAATTATTTCAAAGTAGGAATATTTGAAACATTCAAAATGCCATAAACGCATCCCAAAATGAAGTATTTCCATCAGATGACTTTTTTCACAATAGAAAATTATTGGATATAACATTTACCCACTGTTGTTCTAAATCAAAAGCTCTGTTGTCTTTCATGGCCTTATACACAATGCTCTAGAGTGAATGCTGAGAGGTGCTGAAAAGTACTCTGTAAGTAGCACAGTTTTGTAAACAGCAGCCTACAAGAAACAAAAAAACAGTATAATTTTTACTTTTATTACCAAACAATACAGTTTTTCTTGATCGTTTAAACACATTTCTTGAAATTATGCCTCTTTTTCTCGAAACTCTAAACACAAATCCACAACTTCTCATCCAATTCCCCAAACATCCTACTGTTAAGTCAAAATGAAGCTTTCCACTCAAAACCATTCAATTAAATTGCTGAAAAACCAAACTTTGCCCTCAGACATAACTACCAAGCCCTCACAAACCAGAAACACACTACAACACAGTCTTACACGCTGATGAGATAAATTCAAAACAATACTACAAAAACTGGTTATAAGTAATGTTGCTTGTGGTTCTCCCCCTCAGAAACCTTTTCTCATTATGACCACAAGTACATTTGAAGATTTTTTATTCCTTAGTGTGCTGTACAGTAGAACACACATAACAACAAATCGTTCTACCTCAGTGTCTTCTCTTTGGTCTGGGACAGGCCAGAGATTCATGTCCTCCACCTCCTCTCTACTCTTCTTTCCTCCACCACTTCCTCCTCCCTCCTCCTCCCCTCTACTCCTCCTCCTATCCCATATCTCCAACTCTTGTTCCTCTTCCTTCACCTCTTACTCGGACTACTGCTCTTCCTCCTCCACCTCCTCCTCCTCCCTACTCCTCTTCCCTCTACCACCTCCTCCTCCTCTCTGGTGTCCAGATTTCTCTTTATCGATTGTTCCAAAACTGAATGAACTGACTCTGGCCCTTTTGTCTATTGAAGCTTCTGATTGGTGTGTTATCACTTATGACCGTTGTGGTTCCACCGGGATAGTTGTGTGCTAACTGAGCTCAACCTGTGCTGACTTGAGTGAACAATATTGAATGTTAGTGCTTTCTCAATGACCACATGATGTAGGCAATGAGAAATGAAGGGATTTGTGTGTAGAGTTTAGGAAAATGCGTGTGCTTTTTAAAAAAAATGGAGTTATGGTTTTGAAATTTTAGTTCCAAAGTCTGCTTATAGTGTTTATGCAATAGAGAAAAACTGTAATACTTATATTACAATACTGTATTGCTGAAATAACCATTAGATTGTTGCAGACCTGTTCTAATTTCTGAAGGTTGAAATTATGGATGCTACTGCAAAGCGACTCAAGTTGGGCTGGACTCCTGGTCCAGCTTCTCTCATTGTCAACCTGTGGTTGGTCACGTAATCAATAAGTGTGGCCCTGATCTAATCAGCGATGGCTCTCATTCCATCTGTTCTTTGCACTCGCCCTCTTCCAAATGGTCCTCTTCCTCCTTGAATTTGTCCTTGTTGTCATCCCCTGCTTCTCCCTCCTACTCCCCTTGCTCTATGTCCATTGTTGGCATCCATTGTTCATAACAGGTAATCTGTACTGAAGCAGTGATTAGTTAGTGATCAGCTAAGTAGTTAGTGTCTCACATGTGAGGAGTGGCTGTGTGACCTGGTGAAGAAGTGTAGCATTTTGATTGGTTGTGTTGGGAAAAAGAAAGCAGGTCACTTCCTGTTAGATTTTGTTTTCTTAGGTAGAGGATTGTTTGTAGTGTTTTATGCAAATGAAAACAGATTGAAAGGCTGAGAAATAGCTTATGGTTTTGGAGATTTGGGGGTTAGTTTAAAAATTTTGTGTGTAAACAGTTGTAAAAACAACCCACTGTAAATTAGTGGGATTTCTTTCAGGGATCGTTGTTTCCACTTTGTCACAGTCTAAAAGAGCTACTGCAGAATGAAAAGACAACAAATAACTTGTGCGGACCTTTGTGTGTTTTTGAAGTCAGATTTGCCAGTGTGAAGCAGAAAGATTGTGGAAGGAAAGAAAGTGGATGTTAACTTGTAGTTCAATTGTTTGTTTGGTGTTCGGTGAATAATTCATCATTGTGGACTAGAACCAGCAATCTTGGAGAGTTTGTAGCTGGTTTATTGATATTGATATATTGATGCGCTCTCCTGGGTATGGAAATGATGTGAAGCAGTTTGGTAGATTGCTGGGCATTAGGGCCTTGCAGAACGTTTAAATGCTAAATTTCATAGAACCACCCCTAAAAAAAAATAATTAATTTTTACAATATCTATGGTATGAAATTAGTTTTAATTTAATGTTAGAATATTATACTAATAGAAATAATTTATACTCCACAGATTCTGTGCAACCAAAATAAAGATTTTTACTAACAAATTAAACTCGTCACCGATGCAGTTCGAGTTCCCTCGAAGGGGAACGTCACCATGTCACATGACATTAAAACCTCGCAGGAGCAAGGCGGCTGCAGGCGCCGAGTCCGGCGGACACAGTTGCTTTTCCCCGACTGCACCAAGTTGGAACCACACCATTGCCTGGTCTCCCGGTATTTTTCTTTGTAAATTACGCAAGAACAGTCATTGATCTCAGCTCACAGTAAGCTCTCAGCGCCTGCAGAGAAAAATACCATTGTTATTTTCACTTAATTTTTGCTTATTTCCTGTAGGCATAGCACAGTAATTGGCTAACTAACCATTAATCAGCAGTTTATTTTATTTATTTATTTGTATTTATTTTTTGCTATTTACACTTCGTTTGGTCCTTTTTTTCATATTTTAATGTGTTTATGATGTTATGTTTGTTGGATTTTGTATTCACATGAGAAAAAACAATATATATGATTTTTTTTTAAAGAAAAGCAAATATTTAAGGATCACAAGAAGTATACAGTTAGTTTTTTCTTAATTATTCCAGAAAGTTGTGCATTCAACACACACTTTCCAAACGCCAAATATTTTCATCTCTCTGCGTTCATAGTCATGGAAACTGAGACATCAGTTCTTGATTGGTGAGTTGGTGCTCAAATACCAGATGACACAATATTCAGATTCTCAGTAGATCTTCATTGCTCGCAGGCAAGTGCCATCACCAGCATCACACAGAAATGACTGAAGTGAGGCAGTCGCTCCTCAGTTCTTATAGGACTTTGAGATGAAACACATTAACTGTAGTCAACAACAGGGTGTACATGATTTCACTCAAAGTGTTAATTTATCTTTCTTTACTTGGTCTGGCAAACATCACAACATCTCAAACATCCACCACCTGCTCTTCTCCTTTAAATATGTATTGTAAAGAAATCTTGTGTAGAGTGATTTTAGAACAAAGCATTTAATATGAGACTGCAGCCAGTATGTAATTACTTATTACTCATTTCTGAAAGGTTCAAGGGGGCTCTCTTTGGTTTTGTCCTGCTTTACACCACGCAGCTTAACTGGTTGTTTGTGACTCAAAACCATTCATATGATGTATTTAGTTCCCTCCTCCAATATGAACCTGCAGGGAAAAAGCGAAGACATTTGGACATCTTAATAGAAAGATATTCATCTCGATCTTGTGTTGTTGAGCAGTAAGAAAAATTTCTTGTGACAACCAGGGGAAGTAACGACTCCCCTGGATGTCTCAATAAGTTCAGACCATTTACTGTATATGAAGCTTTATTTTATTTTTCAAATAAATATTACAATATTATTTGGACATCTTAATAAATATGTTCACCTTTGTGTTGTTGAGCAGTGAGGAGAAGTGTAACAACTCCCCTGTATGTCACAATAAATTCAGCCCATCATTCATTTTCTTTAAAATGAATACTATCACACTATTAATTACCCTGATGAAGAATTCTTCTTTCATTCCACAGTCAGGCTTCCCGTATTTAACTGCTCTGAATCCCTTTATATTATAAAGCCACTCCCTCTCCTCCCCCAGCCCAGATGATATAAAGATGCAGTGAAAAGATGTGAACTTGTCCTTCTTCACTTCTGCTCACAGACTGACCGGTGTGGGACATTCAAGCCTGTAAGTACTCTACACTTCTGTATTGACTGATTGATTCATACATTTCTGTGCAACAGTTTAATTTGCAGGATACTGTTAAATTTGTTTGTAATGGGTACATTAGGCTCATGATGACATTCAATTCAATTCAAATTTATTTATAAAGCGCCAAATCACATCAACAGTTATCTCACAGCGCTTTTCATAAAGAACAGGTCTAGACCGTACTCTCAGCGCAAAGGGCTTCATATCTGAAAGGGCCATCTCCAAGTGTGCAAAATGTCATGGGGCTACAAACAATCAACACCGCCCACTTGATGCGACACCGGCAATTTTAATGGACTATGCACCTCGCGCTGTGAGTCCAGACAGTAGCCTAACGTAACTCGTAGGCTACAGTTTTACAATATAAACCTCTGTCAAACTGAAGCTCAGCCTTGCTGTTTTGGACAGAGTGCTGCATTTTATCGGAGCTGCTGAAGTTAACGTGTGGATTTTTTGTGAAACAGGCCTATCTGCCTGATCAGTAGTGTTTTGGTTGGTTTCGGTTTCACATGCAGCATGCTGTAATGGGGCGAGGCTATATACCAGCGGATCAATAACGTAATGCAGACAGAGTAGAGGCAGAGGCAGAGAGCACTATGGAAGATATTCTGAATGTTCAGAAAGTTTTCAACATGAGCAGAAAACCTGATAAAACACAATAACTATTAAACTCCAGGAGTTTATAACTGAATTAAAATGAATAATTTATCATTGAAGGTCCCACATGGGCCTACCAAACGGAGACTCAAAAGAACAGGGAAGGCCAAGGATGTGTACGGACTCAGCAGGGATTTTATTAAATTAGAAAAGCTGATCTACAGGAGAAAACATTTTCATAAGCAATAGCATACATAATGCCTGAATTCTATTAAGATCAAGATCAAGATTGACTTTATTGTCCCCTGAGGGAAATTTGTCTTGGGCATCAGTGCCACATGCACAATACAGGGTTAAAATAATGTAAAATTGTAAATTGATGGCGACAGGAGAAAAGAGAGGAAATTAACAGATCTAAAGTTAACAGAGTGATAAAAGTAGGTGTATTAGCAAGCTAAAGAACCGACACAGAAGACAGGATAAGGAGGAGCAACCGGGAGTTTGGAAAAAAATCCCGTTTTCCATCTCTATTTGTCTCGGTCAGTGCATTCAATCTGAAAACGTTGCAAACCGGTGCAAAACGTATTGAGATCGAACTTGCCCCAGGTCTTATGGACAGAGCGAGAACTTGGGCGAGTTCAATCTGAAAACGTTTTGCACCGGTTTGCAACTTTTTCAGATAGAACGACATGTTTCCTTGAAACGTAGCGCAACGTTCTGCAACGGGCTTCGAGGTATGTTTGCTCCCGTTTGGTGAACGTGTCTACGGTGTTACCCAATCAGCTGCCACAAGTTTGTAAACACAACGGCGTTAAAAAGGTGGGAAAATTCAGTGCGCTTTCGTACACAACAGTGTTTTAAGGGGACCACCGTTTCCGTTGAAAAAAACGTTTTGCTACATTTTGTCTGCGCTGAACTCGCCCCTATTTGGAAGATCCCTTTCTATCAATGGCGAGCCTCCTAGTGTGATCTTGAAGAGACTCCCCCTGGTGGTAGGGAAGTATCAGTCGCCTGAGCTGGTACACCCACGTCATCCAAAAGTACCAATTTTCCTCTTAAACAAGGAAACAGTCACAGAACTGCATGGTGACACGCACTTTAACAGAGAACTATTGACAGTGGATTGACTAATACAGGAAGTGATCACAAACAGACAGACTTTAACGATTACAAAAGGAAGAAAACCGAACATTTGTTTATTTTAAAGGGCCCATTTTTTATTTTTCATGCATGTTGTATAATTGTGTTTCAACTGTTACTTGTAAAGTAATGTGAGTAAAAGTTACTGGTTACAACCTGGCCTGATACTTCCTTTTATGGCTACAGTTTATATCACTTAGCTCCTTCTGAACCTGGCACAGTGTTAGCTCACGTTTAAAGGGTAGTACGGTTACATAAACACCAGTTACACATATGGACTTTACACTCACATACATCATACAATCTACCATACATTTACATTACATTGCACAAGTATCTATGACCCTGCCCCATTCCATCATTGATTACAAAGTAAGTGGAACCTGAATGATATGAAACCTCTGAATTATTATATTCAATTGCACTTGAGCACATAAGCAGAATCAGTATGACAGACACTAAAAGTATAACCGCCACAATTCTATATTAAAAAAGAAAAACTCATATAAGATCTGGGTGATAAAAAACATTAGTGCAAGCAATCAAACAATATATAATATATAATATATAACTATGCTTAAAAATAAATAAATAAAGTGCCGGAAGTGCTTCAAGCCATCTTGTTCCGAGCAGATTGTTTATTTAGGAGCGCTATGGAAGTTGGGATGAAGGACAACTTATAGGGGTTACTTTTACATCTGCCAGCTCTAAGACGTTTCCCTGAAGGTAAAACATCAAATTCAGAGTGCAGAATATGGGAAAGGGTGTCACGGTCTGGGTGCGGGGTTTGAGTGTGGTGTGGCAGGCTGGTGGACCCAAATGCAGGAAATGCAGAGCAGAGCAGGTAAAGTTCAAAAGGGGGTTTATTGGCAAACAAAAGGCGAGCACACTTCTGGCAGAGTGGCTGATACAGAGTCCAAAACAAGGTATCCAAAAGAAATAAACAATCCAAACAAAACCAGTAATCCAAAAGAACTCAAAAACCAAACGAACCAAAAACAGGGCAGGACAGGGCATGAGACGAGACGGAGCAACGGCGGCAAAAACTCTGGAACACACTGTGACTTACTATGACAAACTGTGCAATGACCGGACAGGGAATGAACAGAAACACCAAACATTTATACAAAGGCACTAACGAAGCAGGGGGAAAGAGAGAGACACTGACAGATGCAAAACACAAGACTATACATTAACTGGAACACAAAGTATTTAGTGGACAAGTGAGCAGAGGAATACTGGGCGGAACAGACACCAGCAAACAGATCACAAATAAAACACACAAGGAACACAGACTGAAGCTGAGAACAAAACAGAACTCAGGTAGACATGGGCAAAATGACACATAAGAACACAGGCCAGAAGTAAACACTAAGACATGAATTGAGACACAGAACTAACAGAACACAAGACCAGGAACATGACAACTGACTAACAGGACGGAGTACGAACAGAGACGGGACCAACAGGAAAACAGGACTGGGGACTAAGACATGGAACCAACACGCAGACTAAATAACAGAATAATGAAACTAAACAGATACCTAACTGATAAAAGAATAAACTCAGAACAGGTGACATAACTAACATGCAGATACAAAACCAAAACCCTCAGAACAAAAACCCCAAAACACAGCACAGGATCGTGACAAAGGGTCCTTCAGAATTGAAAAAAAAAGTGTAGTCTTTCTTTCCCATAACCTTCATCGCAGCTTTTAATTTTTGTTTTGTACTGGATGGTAAGAGTGTCAATCCAGGATGCCATTCCATATCTGATCAGACTTTCCAGCACAGCATTGTAAAATAAAGTCATGATCTTAGTACTCACCCCTACCAGTCTCAATCTGCGGAGAAAATGCAGTCTTTGGGCCAGTTTGGCACAGAAATTGTCGACATGCACATTTCCTTTTAATTGGTTATCTAATCGTATACCCAAGTACTTGTATGAAGGTACTCGCTTGATTTCTCTGTCCCCAATGACTACATTGTCAGGAGCTCTCACTTCCCTGCGGTCAAATATCATCTCTTTTGTTTTCAAATTATTAAGGATGAGATGATTCCTCACACACTAATCCTTAAAGAAGTCAATCTCCCTGTAATAAGTTGAAGGGCAGTAAGAAACTTAAAATAATTGTGTCATCAGAAAATTTTATGACATAGTTGTTGGACTCGCTACTTCTACACTCATTAGTATAAAGTGTGAACAAGAGTGGAGAGCTGACAGCTCCTTGAGGTACCCCTGTGCTACAATATTTCGTCTTAGAGAGTGCAGCATTTACCCTCACTTGCATAATCGTCAGAGTCTTCTAAGTGCTTCCTTATTAGATGAGACACTGTAATGACTGCATCCACAGTACTATGCCTCTCCCTATATGCAAAATGGAAGGGATCGAGACAAGGAGTTACTTCTTGTCTAAGTGGGTTCAGCATTATTGTCTCAAAGCACTTCATAACCTCGCATGTAAGTGCAACAGGTCTAAAATCCTTATTTGCTTTAGGACAAGAAATTTTTGGCACTGGGATTATTATAGACTTCTTCCAGAGAACTGGAACAGTATGGCTGTCTAACAACCACTGAAAGATAGAGCACCACGCCTCAGACAGTTCAGATGAGCACATTTTAAGCAAGAAGGCCGGCAAACCATCTGGACCTACAGATTTCTTGTTGCTAACTTTGCTAAAGATTGACTGTACCTGCAAAGTGTCAATTTTCTTATACCCTGAAATGGCATTAAAAGAATCTCAGACATCCACCTTCCCTAGAGAAGAGTCATTCACTACATCATATCTTAGAAAGAAGTCATTTAAATCATTAGCTCTGACCCCGTCATTCAAAGTGACAAACTGAGTTTTGTTACAGTTCATGTTAGTAATGTTTTTCATTGAATTCCACACTTTTTATTGTCCAAGGAGCAAAAGTTCTGTTCAATGGCCCCTGTGATTTTTTTCTGGTCTTCCTCAGCATCATATTTAGTTCCTTTTGTGCTGCAGCCACCCCCAGCCGATCTTTGTTTTTGAAGGCCAGCTTCTTATTAATACAAGCTTTCACCTCCTTTCTGATATATGGCTTATTGTTAGGGAAATGCGAAACATCCATTTTGGGGACAACATTATCAACACAGAAATTAATATAGTCAGTAATTGTTTCAGTTGCCTCATTTAACTCCAAAGTGTGGAAAATGCTCCAGTCAGTACTGGAGAAACAGCCTCTCAAAGTTTCTACACTGTCTTCAGTCCACTGCAACACTGTCTTATGTTACTTACTTGCTGGACTTAATAGCAGATCTATGTGTGGGAATAACATGGACATTCGAGTGGTCAGAGTTTTATATGCACTTTTGATGTTGCCAAAACATTTGTCCAAAACTTTATTAAGTGTGCCACAACTGAGGTATTGATGAAATCCAGGTAAAGCAGACTCTAGCCGACAGTGGTTGAAATCCCCAAGTATAAAGATAGGTGCCCCTGGAGTGCGCTGGAGTTGATTATGCACACATTCAGCTAGGAGATTTGCAGCTTTGCCAGCATTTCCACTGGGGGGACATAGGCAGCGCAAATTACAATATTCCCAAACTCTCTTGGCAAATAAAAGGGTCTCATTCATGTCTTGGCTTTAACACAGATCCAGTTTCCTTCGCTGTGTTTACTAGTTGTTAACTAGCATGACTGCTAATGCTGCCAACTTGATTGCTACAGCTCACAATCCCACAGTACTTAACTCATTGATCCCAGTAGCTACACTTGTGTGTAGGAGTAGTGTCTAAAACAGTGCAAATGCCAACGTCTTCACAACACTATACGTACTAAAAACAAAAATGAACAACAGTTGCAACTTTAGCAGCAGCAGCACTAAATACCCCTGTTGCCAGCAGAGCAGCACCAGATCTACACACTATTGAATTTTAATATTTTGTATTGTCACATACCTAAATGTTGTGTTTCCCTTTATATAGATGGAGATGAACCATAAATTGTTGCAATGCTCAAAATTTCAAATCTTGCCTAGGACTCCATGGTGACTGTCCCTACAATAACACATGGATCATGGATCATGCATAAAACAGGACCATCAGGCTTCATCCAGCCAGAGGGAACGATCACGGACCGTCTGCAGCGAGAGGGAGTGGACAGAGGCAGGGAGAGGAGGTCAAGGAGTGGCCGACGCTGTGGACTGTCGGTGATCGTTCCCTCTGGCTGGATGAAGCCCAACGCTCCCCATTTTACGCATGATCCATGATGATACGGAAGATTTAGAAATACCACAGGCAAAAATAGCATGTCATGAGTTACTAAGAGGAGCCATGCTCCCCCTTTAGTTTGCACCCTGCTTGTACCACGGGTAGTTGGTAAAAGAAGTTTTCATAGTTTAGTAAAAGGCTTTGCTCAAATTAGCAAAAAAGACATCGGTGCATTGACACTGCTAATGTTGGTTGGCATTAGAAAGCTGCTGATAACTACTTAATTATGCTTAGGCCTATGTGAAAAATTATTATGCTAACACCTATGAAGTCACATTAAAATGACCACCTGTTTGAATGTAGCCTAAATAGGGATATTACTTCATATACAGTCCACTGTTTCCCATTTTCCCAGTCCAGTGCAGCCTGCCATAGTCTAAATTGTTCTGCCGCAGTTTCATAATGAAGCAAAAACTTTCACAAACATTCTCATAACATAAAAAGTTCTCTTACATTGTTTTGCACCATTGGTTTATCAAAGGATCTGTCAAACTAATATCTGGCTTTATGCCCTCTTCAAAATGCAAAAGAAGAAATAAGTTATTAAATCAGTAAATAAGTTATTTTAGGAGGTTAAAAAGTAACTGAGTAACTTTTACTCTGAGTAAATGAGTGAGCTACAGTAACCTTACTGGTACTTAAGTAAAAATTCATACATTTAACAGTACTTTTACTTAAGCACAATATTTTAGTAATCTTTCCACCTCTGGCCAGATAAAACAGCATAACTTTTTGTTTGCATGTTTGTTTCAGAATCATGAGCAAGAACTACTTGTCCAAAAACAGTGAGCTCCGCAAAGGAGACTACCTGATCTCAAACAACAAGCAGTGGAAGGCTGTCTTCCAGGTGAGTAAAGCTGCATTCAAGAAGCCTTATTATTTAACCTTTTATTTTGGGGAATTTTTGATAATAGTCAAATGTGTCTGTTTGCTCCTGCAGGATGATGGTAACTTTGTCATCTATGGTTGGAAGCCTGTGTGGGCTTCAGACACTTATGGAGTAGATGTTTCACGTCTGTGCATGCAGGGTGACTGCAACCTGGTCATGTACAACAAGGAGAGCGAACCCAAATGGCACACAAACACACATGTCAATGGTGACAACCCCTGCCGTCTTCAACTGACTGATGACGGCAAACTGCAGGTGTTCATGGGCTCTGATGAACTTTGGAGCTCTGATAAGAACCACGGCATGAAATGATCATGACAAGCCTAATGAAATTAAATTCTATAGTATGCAATGCATGCATATATATCATGCATATCCTGTATAATATGCATATATATATATACATTATAATGAATAAGTGACATCTTTGTATGTCTGTATAAATTACAGACCTGCTTTCTTTGTAATCTGGACTCAAATAAAAGCACGTTTTCACAGTGTATAAATGTGTTTTCCTTCATTTGGTCAATATTTAGTTAAGACTAGAATCTGACTTTTTGACATCTAGTTTACCATATATAAAATGATATATGCCATAGGAAGGTATAGTTGTAATGAGAACATCATGTATGAATACCTAAGGATTAACATACTGTAGCTTATGTATACATGTATCCAATGTAATATTTGAAATAAATGATTAAATGACTAACTATCAATGACATTTTAAAATAAGTTCTATCAAAAAACACTGGAGCTAACATGCATAAGTACTGCAAATTGTGTGAAAATGACATGCCGTATGTCCTATGATTGTTTTGGGACACACAGATTTACCTCTTTATTAGAGAGACTACAATAATGCAACTGTGCTAGCAATAACAACCTGCCCTATGCACCGTCAGCCTGTAAAAACAATAGATTTATATGTATTTAAAAAATCTGACCAGTCCACCCCCCAAAAAATGGTCCAGCCCCTCTGGCATTTACCCCAATTGCCACATGGCCAACATGTCAGTGAGATGTGCCGTGTTAGTGAGAAGGCAGATCTGTTTGTGCGTACTATCTTATCACGTTTACCCACAAAAACTAAACTGAAGACTAAACTGTGATGAATGCAGAGGATATTATTAAATACTACTCATGCTCTGTTCTGCCGTTCTTTAATGCTGTGATGTTATCTTGGATTTTTAACAGAGATGCTCACAAGTCTCTGATCTAGAGTCCAAGTCAAGTCTCAAGTCTCTGAGCTAGAGTCCAAGTCAAGTCTCAAGTCTCTGAGCTAGAGTCCAAGTCAAGTCTCAAGTCTCTGAGCTAGAGTCCAAGTCAAGTCTCATGTCTCTGAGCTAAAATCCAAGTCAAGTCTCAAGTCTCTGAGCTAGAGTCCAAGTCAAGTCTCAAGTCTCTTGTGGTTATAAAGAATGTTTTATCACCTGCTGTGTTCAATCCAGGTTGCTTATAACACTGCATGGCTATAAGGGATTCTGTAATTGTAACATGTTTTTCACTTACAAAGCACAACCATGTAATGTGCAATGCAATTAATGACAGCTTATTAACTAGCCTACTTTAAGTCAACGCATCCCACAGACTCTCAAACGCAGTGTAACGTTAACTAAAATAAAACTGTAATGTTACATGATCAACAATAAACCTGTAACCTGTTTTTCACTTACAGAGCACAACCATGTAGCCTAATGTACAATGCGTCTACAACTAATGAAAGCTTATAAACTACTGAGAGTCAACACACACCCCAGACTGTCAAACCAGTGTAACGTTATAACTAAATAAAACTGTAACACTGCATGATCAACAATAAATCTGTAACCTGTTTTTCACAGAGCACAACCATGTGATGTGCAATGCAATCAATGGCAGTTTAAACTACTGTTTAAAGCCAAAGTTTATGATGTATGGCACAGCAGCTGCTGGTGTTTGTTGTTCTCTTTCATGTATGGCTGCTCGCAGCTGATACTACATGTTACGTAGGTAGGTTATAGGTAACGGAGGGAGGGAATAACAGCAAGCTCATCAGACATTTCCTAAAAGTAATCACTGTTCACAAGTCCCGCAGCTCAAGTCTCAAGTCGAGCCTCAAGCCACTGTGTGTGCGATTTAAGTCTGTCTCGAGTCCAAGTCTCTAACTCAAGTCCTCATCTCTGATTATATATAATATAATATACAATGTAAATTAACAAATTATTCAATCACAAAACTGGTGAATAACTTATGGCATTACAGAACACAAACACTGCAGCGGACTGAAGATGCTTCTCTGTGAAGATCCACAGTTTCAAGTCACCGAGTTACTGCCGCCCCCAGCAGTGGACGGGAAAGTTGCTTCTCCTTCAAGATTTACAGCTTACAGAATACATACAATACTTACAAAATAGTATGCATATATCCTACAGGTATGTGGCTGAGTCCTTTTTCCCTCACATGGCTTAGGACCATAGTCCTAAGCCAGTATATTATTACATGTTAACAATGGGACTGTAACATTGTTTGTTAGACGCTGGATAATATGATAATAAACAGACTACGATGGGACTGCAGCCTGGTGGCACTGATGTTTCATTTGGGATCCCATTAGAAGTACTCAATAGGGTCGTGGTGGCTCTTGGATTGTTGCATATCAGTCAGCTCAATCTCTCCTCCATAACATGGGAGTTTTTTGTAAACACGGAGGTGAACATGATCGTCTCCTCCCACGTGAACCTGCAAGGAAGTAAAAGTAAAGTTAAGGACCCACATTCAGAGTCTTTTGGCCAGTTGGAGGAAGCAGAAACAAGCTGTAAACATATATCTTCTTCTAGGTTAATATGGCAACTTTGTTAGCAAATTGTTGTTTAATAACTCATACAGAAGACACAGAGCAACATTTATTTTTGGAGTCATGTGTTTGTCCAGCTTAAGAGTGTGCTGAAATATTCACTCTCTTTCAGCTCAGTTTTGGTCTCCAGCAACTCCTGAGATAACGTCAGGATCATTAACTGTGAAACAGTGGCGCCTCCAGAAATTTTTCATAGGGGTGGCCAGATGGGGCCACTTAAAATCTTGGGGTGGCACACCAAAACTATAAACCATAATTTCAGAATTTGATTCTACTGTTGTAGTATATCGGCCTGTAGAAAGAAAGACTTAAGGAAACTCCTACTAATATACTTTGATTTATTGTGTTATATTTAATGTTACTAATGATATAATGTACATAGACTAATTAATACAGCTTAAGTTGTGGGATCTCATATTGTAGATCCTCAGTACTGCAGTTGTAACCATTTCAAGCACTTAAAAATCACGTCACGACACATAATTCCCCATCTTCTTTTACTAAAGAATATTTTTGACTTATTTACTTACCGGCAGGGACGGACTGGGACTAAAAAACGGCCCTGGACTTTGACTAGCCCCGGCCCAAAGCAATCGGCGCGTGGAAACTCAAGAACAACAATAACGCCTGCCCCCTGACATGAGTGTCACAATACTTTAATTGTGACTCATGATACTATGCCATCCAAATTAACGCAGCAGCACTGATGTTGACCAGATGTTGTGTTAAAAGCATATTCTTCTAGATTAACTTGAATATTCACATATAAATGGAGGTCTCAACACACTGCAGTCCCTCTGGCTGAACCAATAAAAATAATCTTATAATCTTAATTTATGCAGTAATTAATCTTAGTGCACAAATAATAATACCACATCTAAATGAAAATACACCATTACCACCAAATGTAACTTCTGTATTCAAAATTTTCAGTTTGTAAGCATTAACTGTAACGTTACCAACATTTTTAAAAGTAAAAGCACAACATATTTCTTAATATTAGCTACTGCATGTGGCATTTTACAGCTAAAATGTTGAAGTTTAGCTGTTTTAACTACTGTAATCATTAAAAATGTAGCAAGCTGAATATCACTTCCTAACATCATCCCTAGCAGCTAACTCTCTTTCTCCTCTCATGTTCTATACTTACTTGCCCTGTATCTGGCTGTGGAACCAGCTCATCTTTCTGTCCCTCATCATCACTGGTGGCATGTTGCTGCATAGCTGTCTGGCTCACTTCTTCACTGCCGGGTCTGCTGCTAATATTTAACTGCGAGGTGCTGCTGCTGGCTGTGCTGCTAAATGTTTCAGTTAGTTTGCGACATTTAGCGGCTTCAGTATCTAAATTCCGCAGTTTTTTCTCTCTCGCCTTCTCAGCTCCACCCTTTTCTTTCCGTTTTTTACCCGCGGCCGCGTTATGCATATTGTTTGTTTGTTTCTATGCTTTTATCTAACGTCTTTGCTGTTAGTTGTTTCCTCCGCTTCCACTTCTTCTTCTCCTTACTTGGCGGCCACGGCCAGTGCAGCTGGCATCCAACTTAAAGGTGCATTGCTGCCACCTACAGTACTGGAGTGTGAAACAGATTAGTGGGGAAAACAGGCGAAGACTCGCGTGTGGTGGTGGTGGGTCGGCCCGGCGGCCGTCCTGGGTGGCCAGTGGGTGGCTAGAGTCGGCCAGGGTGGCCACGGCCACCCTGGCCACCCCTGGTGGCGCCATTGCTGTGAAATGCTCTATTGACCTCAGTCTGCGTGGGTGCTGGACAGAGAGTGTACAGTGGGTTTATAAG
This sequence comes from Lepomis macrochirus, assembly GCA_024633595.2. NCBI lineage: Eukaryota > Metazoa > Chordata > Actinopteri > Centrarchiformes > Centrarchidae > Lepomis > Lepomis macrochirus. The sequence goes on along the minus strand of JALXJV020000011.1, from coordinate 12,058,919 downwards.
GGCTTTTTCGCCAGCTAAGTAGGCAGAACGGTGTAAGTGAACCAAAACTTTGAAGCTGGGGGCCAGAAATGAGTGGACCTCCAGTGATAAGAGATCTACTTAAAAATAATGACAACACTTAAAAACTACACTAAAGAAATCTTTCAGGACTTTAGAACCACAGTAGACGACCTTATTGTGCCTTTCCCTTGTAAACAATAATTACCTTAATGAAGAAGTTCCTCCCTGCCACTACCTGCGTTGAGTAGCTCTTGGCTGTGAAAACATCATAGGTCTTCCCAGCTTTCTGCTCCGCAAGGGGCTTCATCTGAGGAACAATGGGGCAACATCAGAATGAAACACAGACTCCGTTTCCTGTGTGTGAGTAACGTTTTGAGAGAAGAAAGTCAAAAGTGTAATCATTTTTTAACGTACGCTGTCGCAGAGCTTCTGGATTTCTTCATCTGCTTCAATTGGTGAAGATCTCCCTCCGTCCAGCGTCGGCATTGTGACAGTTTTGACACTGAGCCAGTGGTGAGTGAGGGAGTCGCGCGCCTCTGTTTATGATCGTTATAGGACTGTACCATATCGGCGTGGTGGGGGTTGTTTTTAAAACAACAAATAAGCCTACAGTCTCTATATTGAAGATAACCTTATAAACTACGTATATATTTCTAGCGTACACCATTTAAAGTATCGGGAACGAATTTTATATCAGAGTTAATTGTCCGGAAATAATATTGTCTTTGCCCCCCCCCTCTTTACAAGTAAGTCCGGGGCGTGGCTGTGTGTGGATGTATCAGCTGACCGTCAAGTTCATCAGTCTGCTGAGAAGTGACGGGAGAAAACAGACACCACAATAAAAATAGAGCTCTCAACATATAAGGCTGTACGACAACGTTTAAAACCCTCTTCCAGTTATGGTTTAAAAAGCTTTGCACACGTTCACTGAAGAGGATTGGTGACCGACTGATTAAAGTCAAGTTTCTAGGATGAAGATTTCAAAGTTCAAATGTTTCTTTCAAAACAAACAACCTGGACATTCAGGTATTCAGTTTATTAACTTATCCTCTATTTTTTTACACCTAATTAACACCATAACTCACTTACTGCATTAATGTCCTACAATTTAAAGATAGGTTACTTTTCTTGGGTAGGCTAATTCCATTGTATCCCACTTTGTACTTCTACTCAATTATAATTCAGATGGAAATATAAAAATATAATTAAAATATAATGCCTTTTACCTCAAACCATATTCATGTGAACTTATTTAACTGACAAAAGTAAAAAGAAAAGATTTTCAATAATTTTACTGACCAGTAATTGTATTTTGTAAATATAAGCAAAGTTATAATTTTATCCCTGCAACACACTCAACAGAAGTTTGGACAGAGTTAAAATAAGAATAAGCCACTATTTAAATGGTGACCCTTTCCACACACTTTGTTGTCCCACATGGTTTGCTAGCCAAATCTGAAGTTAAAAAATGATGAGCAGCACTTGAAATTATATTACAACAATCAAATGTTATGATGCACTCTTTATTAATCCTTTAAAAATATTCAGCTTTCTGAATAAGAATAAAAGAATATCATTGAGTATTATTATTTCAAGAGTCAATGAATTTAGTAATGAAGCTGCAGCCTGGAGGCAGTGAGCAGGTGAAACAGGCTGTGTGATGTGTGATCGCATTAGAAAGGTATGAACAGCTGAAACAGGCTGTGTGATCGCATTAGAAAGGTACGAGGGGATCTTCTTTGCAGTGGTCCTCCTGTACATCACACAGCATAATCTTTCCTCCATTACATGGAAGCTGTTGGAAGACTTTCAGATGAAGGTAACTGCTTCCTCCCACATGGACCTGGAGAGAAATGATTGTGCACCTATACATGATATATTCTTGATCTTGTGTTGATGAGCACTGACAATCTCCTGATATCAGGGATCTGTTTAGCAACTCACCATGAGCACTGTCACACTAATTTTAGTCCATATACTCTGTATATCTGAGGCTTTCTTTCTTCTTTTTCAGATAAATAATATACCAGTCACAAATATATTTACCTTGGTGAGATAGTTTTCTCCAGCCACAACCTGACGCCTGTATTTAACTGCTTTGAATTCCACATATTTCTTCCCTGTTCTTTTCTCCACGTCGTCCTTCACCTGTGTATGAATTAAATCAAATGTGATGTAAATGCCAACCAGAGAGTTGTTTGTTGAGGTCGTGAAGAATGAAGAGATAGACTAAAACTCACCTGACAACAAATCTTTTGAGTTTCGTCAGTGGCCTCCTGTGTCTCACTCCATCCTCCAAGTTTGCTACCCATTGCCACAAAGTAAGCAACCTGTAAACAGAGAAGTACAATCAAGAACAATCGTGTTTCTAAAGTCACTTTCAGCTGATCATCAAGTATATTTATACTGTGTAACCTCCCCTGGATACAGACTGGAATGTAGCTCTAATACATGACATTTTTGGTGGAGCTATGTGGTTATTGATGCTCATCCTTTGTGAATTACTGCCCAATTCCAGGTTACACCCTAAAACATCCACAAAAAGTTCAAAGTGTAAGATGCCCAGAGCACAGATGTAATTCCTGTTTTGACCAATTAAGGAAGCCAAACTACATAAAACAAAAAAAAATAACTAAGAGGTGAGCCAGGGACAACAAACTGAAGAAACCGACTTTGAATCTATATCAATAGATACTGGGTGAGCTACGTTTGGTTATCTTCTTGGAACAAGGAAGAAAAATAATAACACATTTTAATCTTAGATATAGTATATTTGGTCACTTTATTCTAAGTGACACAAGCACATGGAGCAGGTCAAACTCTACATGTCAGAGTAGAAATAAAAAAAATAAAATAAAATAAAAAGACAAAGTTAATTATTAAATAATTCTCGTCTCATGTCCTACAACCCCATATAAATAAAATATGTGCCTATTTCTTACAGTGATTATTACTTATTTTGTTTTACTGTCCTTTTTACTGTCCTTGTTGTTACAGTGTTTTCTTTATTGAAAAGTGTGTAAAAATGACAGTATATATATACATACAGAAGTTTGGACTTATCCTGAACTTATCCTAAATTCTCACAATAATTTACTGTAACGAAGCTTATGCAATACCTGATGGGTAATTTTTGGTAAACGAGGAATTTTTCCATTGCTCTGCTAGAAAACTTAAAAGAACCATCACGAAACAGAGGCACAAAGTCATAGAGACAGTGCAGAGATGCTCACAAGAGCATCTGGCCAGGAGTCCAAGTCAAGTCTCAAGTCTCTTGTGGTTATTATGAATGCTGTCTCACCTGATGCAGTTAATGACAGCTTATACACTACTGTAAGTCAACACATCCTCCTGACTCTCAAATCTATAAACTGTAGCCTAACCAGTTTTTTAACTTTCAGAGCGCAACCATAATGTGCAATGCAATCAATGACAGCTTAAACTACTGTAAGTCAACACATTCCCCAGACTCTCAAACCAGTGTAACGTTATAACTAAATAAAACTTTAAGGTTACATGATCAACAATAAAACTGTTTTTCTATCCAACAGCAATAATTAAGGTGATGGCAGCCAGCCGGACGTAAATAATTACGTTTATCGGCCACAAGTCAATGCCGATGTGATTCATAAAGGTATGTTTAGTTTACACAAAGTGATTTTGTTCAAACAAAAAGGTGAGTCTGTGAGTGACTCATGTAAATGCCTTGAAGGATCAGGCTGCAAAAGATGACATTCAGTGTTGAAGATACAGTTGAAATTATCATCACCAGGTGCACATGAAGCCTGGCGCCTTAAAACTGGTTATATTGCAACCAATTAAATTTACCTTTCAATGAAACATTGTTGTAAGGAATAATACTCATACTTTTTTTAGGAATATATATTATTCTTATTTTAAGTTACAGTATGTTGACCATATTGGCAATGAACAAGCGAGAAATCTCTGAACGTATTTCACTTGTAGTGTCTGTTCAGTGTTTATTGTTGTTATTGTTGCACTTTTAATAGACCCCTTGTGTGGTTTGAAGAAAGGTCACATAACTCCACTGTCAAGTCAAAGACACAACTGTGCTACACTACCTGTTGTAAAATATTATGACCCAACACCCTGAAAATATCATTCATCACCGTACTAGCAGGATAAACCCGACTTACCTGACTGCCCTGCCCCTCCTTCATTACCACAAATGAGAGGCTCTTGAGCAAGATCCTTGGAGCATAGGAGATTAGATCAGACTGTGGTTGAACTGGGTGACTTTCAGGTGATCTACTTCCCTAGATAGAGTTAACAATGGCTTTTCTGCTTCAGCAAGTGTCCCAGTATCCAGTATGTGACCAGTGAGCAGGCATTGCACATTACCAGTGCCCTGGAAGTGGCTTACATTAATGGACTCTGTTTGTTTGTTTTTTTAAATGGTAAAACATATATTTTCCTTTTTTTCATCACACTGTCTGCACACTAGTCGCCCTGGGCTTCAGCTATTTTACAAAGGAGATACCACAGAAAGAAAAGAAACACCTAATAAAATTACAAGTCTACTCAATTTATTAATTCATGTTGTACAAAACTGTTATTTTATATATTTTGACCTACTCCTAACATCATGATCTACAGTACATTATTACATGTTAACAATGGGAACTGCATAACTAATTTATATAGAGAGGCTGGATAATCTGATAATAAACAGACTATGATGAGACTGCAGCCTGGTGGCACTGATGTTTCATTTGGGATCCCATTAGAAGTACTCAATGGGGTCGTGGTGGCTCTTCGATTGTTGTAAACCACTCAGCTCAGTCTCTCCTCCATGACATGGGAGTTTTTCATAAACCCGGTGGTGAACATGATCGTCTCCTCCCACGTGCACCTGCAAGGAAGTACTAAAAGTAAAGTTAAGGACTCACAGAGTGTTTGGCCAGATTGAGGAAGCAGCTGCAAAACACACATATCTTCTTCTAAGTTAAGAATGCAAACCTTGTTAGCAGACCCTTAATTACACATCCAGAACATATGGGGCAACATAAGCATTAATTTTTATGCGTTTTTATGACAATCTTAAGAATGTGCTCAAATTATCAGTAGCCTATTCAATGTCCACTCTGTAGCTCTGTTGGTTTCCACCAAATCTTAAGACTAATCAGAGTCAAATTTAAGGGTTGAGTGGGGGGGTCATCAAATTTGTATTCATTGTTTATATGTTTTTTTCTTTTTTCCCATACCTACTTAAACCACATTGACCTCATTCCCGTATTGCTAGGGCCCGTTCAGGTACACTGGACATGCGTGTGCCAGTGTAAACTTGAAGCAGATGGTCTATTCCGTAGTTACAGAAGATTTGGCAAAAGAATAAATAAATGCAGATGAAGCATCAGACCATTTTTTAATGCACCAATAATGAGCCTCAAGTTGTTTCAAACCTGTATGAATTTCTTTCTTCTGCTGAACACAAAGGAATATATTTTGAAGAATGTCAGTAACCAAACAGTTAACTGGAACCATTGATTTCCATAGTATTTTTTAGTAAGTCAATGGGACCAGTTTACTGTTTGGTTACTGACATTCTTCAAAATATATTCCTTGTGTTCAGCAGAAGAAAGAAATTCATACAGGTTTGAAACAACTTGAGGGTGAGTATATGGTGACAGAATTTTCATTTTGATGTGCATCCCTTTAAGCATGTTTTGTTGACTTGTGGTTAGGCATATGCTACTGATGTTCAGTGATTTTAAAAGTAGCCTCAATTAGGCCTGCATGAAGTTGGAAATTATTTGCTGTTGCAAAGAATCATTTATGAATGCACTTAAAAAAAATAAAATAAAATGTCTTCAAATAAAATTTTTAAAAAAATTTGTTGTTGATCAGACAATCAGTTGTTATTGAAACTCATCATTGCCTGGAACACACAAAAGATGGCATTTACTGCAGTGGCGTGGGTTAGGGCAGGCAGACAGTGTTTTGGGGAAGGGGGGGGGGGCTCGGCTGTTCTTACCTACTCTAAGGGGAGGCTCACATTCACCCAATTTGAAAACCCCTGGCCCAAAGCACACAAACAACAGATAGCATTACAATATTTATTACTCTTGTCTTTAAACATATATTTTATTTATTTCTTTAGCCTAAACACCATTACAACGAAATAAGGTTACCTCTTCATGGTATCGATTGTGTTGTCTTACAGTAAAGGTCCCTGAGATGAATCATAAAAACCACAGTGTGCTTTAACAACCTTTTTGAGCATTTCGAAGTTAGAAGTGCACATGGAATTACATGAATTCCAGTAAAGCAACAAAAAACTACACATACTTGCTGCTGTTATAGAGATACAACAATGCTGGTCAACCAGCTTTCATTGAGTCCAAGAGGGACATCTGATCATGTGGCTGGTGGTCATAAACTTTCCACCTCCATGTGGAAAAGATTTCCTCTTTGGGGTTGAGAAGTGGAGAGTAGAATGTAAGGAAAAGTGACACCATCCTGTGATGGGCTGTGAACCGCTCTGTGACTGGAAGAGATGTTGAAACGCCACATCGTCCCCCACAATTACAAAATGTCCTGCGTTCTGCCTCACCTGTCCCTTTTCTTCACCAGGCACAAGTCTCTCATAGAAGTCATCAAGAAATGAAAACAGACTGTGTCCCAAGTAGAGGTTTTGCATTTTATTTAGTACATGTAAAATTGACAGTTTGACAATAGCATATAAACATGCAAAACAGAGTGTAAATACCAAGAGATTTGGTGGTGGTTGAGTATGAGTGAGAAAACTGTTTAATGGATTTAAAAAGTTGTGGTGATTGACACTTAATTAAGTTAAGAGGCTGCAGCCTGGAGGCTGCAAGCAGTTGAAACAGGCTGTTTGATCACATTAGAAAGGTGTGATGGGTGCGTCTTTTTTGATTGTCCTCCTTTACACCCTGCAGCGTGACCGCTCCTCCATTACATGGAAGGTTTTGGAAGACTCTCAGAACAAGGTAACTGCTTCCTCCTACGTGAACCTGCAGAGGAGAGATCGAACATCTAAATACATATATTCATCTTGATCTTGTGTTGTTGAGCCGTGAGGACTTTCTACCATCTGGGATCTGTTTAATGACTCAACTTGATGTCATAATTAATTCAGTCCATATAAACACATCTGAGGCTTTCTTACTTCTCTTTAAGAAAAATAATAACACAATAAGAATTACCTTAATGAGATAGTTTTTTCCAGCCACGATCTGACTCCTGTATTTAACTGCTTTGAATTCCTGATACTTCTTGTTTGTTTTTCCCTCTGCTTGGGACTTCACCTGTGATTAAATTAAAATAAAACGTGATGTAAATGCAGACAACAATCTTGTATGTTGAGGTCGTGAAGAATGAAGTTAGGCTGAAGCTCACCTGATCACAAATCTTCTGAATGTCCCCTGTGGCATTCTGTGTCTCACCAAATCCTCCAATTGTGGCAGCCATTGTCACAAGGTCTGTTGAAGTGAACAGAGAAGTAAACAGTGTTGCAACTGTTTATCAACTGCAGAGTATCGACGCCTGATGACACCTCCATGGTGGGTGGAGCTATAGGTGTAGACAACGCTCACATGATTGTTGTTGTTTTTGTTGCTCTTTTATGATTTCAGTGATTGGTAGTACCTGCATTTCGAGTATGAGAACCTGTTGAATCTCTGAAGTAGGTCCTAGTAGGTCCACTAGGTCCTTTCAGGTCACCCCTCCACACCCTTTGCTACTGCAGAAATATGTCAGTATATATAAGGAGTCATCCTCCATATGCTTTGTTAGAATTACTCAACTAGCCTATTAGCAAGGGGTTTTTGGTCAGTGCAGTTGAAACATCTGAAGTTTTGTTTTTTGCAAGGAAAGTCCACCATTGCTGTGGTGATATGATTCACACAGGCTTGCCTGCAGCCGTGTTATATATTATATATGTATTATATGTTTTTTTTCTTCTCCTTATGGACAAATGGACCATATGAACAGTGAGGCAAAAGCCGGTATGTTCTTGCAGTGATTATAGAACTCAGGTTACTATTATGCCTGTGTAACGTCACAGTTAGTCACTTAGGTTTGTCGACATTATGAGTGGCCCATACCTTACAAAGACATTATTGGCCCTTGATGACCATAAATGAGTAAAGACTTTTTATGTTTTCTATTCTCAGTTATTTTGGAAACTTAAGAACCGGTTGGCTGGGCCTATTAGAATGCTAATTTTTTGACTTAAGAACAGTGTTAACAGTTCACTCATAGGAGGGTGGTAAGGGGCTGAGAAAGGGGATAGGGTGTTAGTCCTTTTGCTTTTGTGTCTTTTCTCTGCATGTATAGGCTTCTTTCTCAGCAGCTCCGCTGCTATATGGGGTTTACGTTACCCCTTTTCTCTAGGGGAGGCAGAGCAGGGAGCTTGGGGGGGTAATTTCTTTCAGTTTAGTTTGTGCTGTATCATATTTTGTCTGTGCACGATGGCATCTTGCATTTCTTTGTTGTAGGGGTGTCATTAGTGGCCCGAACATAATTAATATTACTTCTTGGCATGACAGAGGGTTAAATAACCCATCCAACAGAGCCAAGATATTCTCTCACTTCCGCGATTTGCATGCTGACATCTTGTTTTTGCAGGAAACACATATTAAACACGCAGCTTTTGCATCCAAAGCACATGATGTGGCAATTTTCATCAAAAAGAATATTCCCTAAAACGGATCCAAATGGTTGTTTTATAATTGTGAATGGTATTATTTTGAATGTTCACGTATATGCACCGAACTTTGACAATCCTGTTTTTTTCTGGGGTATTTTCCTGGTGAAAATTACTAATGACCTATTATAATGACCTATTACAGAGACTGGAACATTTCATTGGCATTAAAGGAACTGCTCTAAGCTGGTTTAAGTCCTATTGATCAGATTGATTTCAGTTTGTACATGTTAACGATGAGTCCTCCATGCATACCAAAGTTAGTCATGGAGTTCCACAAGGATCTGTGCTCGGACCAATCCTTTTCACTTTATTTATGCTTCCTTAAGGCAAAATTATCAGGAAACACTCCATAAACTTTCATTGTTATGCAGATGATACTCAGTTATATCTATCGATCAAGCCAGATGAAACTCATCAGTTAGCTAAGCTTCAAATGTGTCTTCAGGATGTTAAAACCTGGATGACCTGCAATTTTCTAATGTTAAACTCAGATAAAACTGAAGTTATTGTTCTAGGGCCTAAGCACCTCCGTGACGCATTATCTAAAGATAAAGTTTCCCTGGATGGCATTGCCCTGGCCTCCAGCACCACTGTGAGACATCTTGGAGTTACCTTTGATCAGGACATGTCGTTTAACTCTCACATTAAGCAAATTTCAAGGACCGCCTTTTTTCACCTACGTAATATTGCATGCAGAAAAACTAGTCCATGCATTTGTTACGTCTTGACTGGATTACTGCAATTCCTTAATATCAGGCTCTTCGAAAAAGTCCATTAAGACTCTTCAGCTGATCCTGAATGCAGCAGCACATGTTCTGACAGGAGCCAGTAAAAGAGATCATATCTCTCCTGTCTTAGCTTCTCTGCATTGGCTTCCTGTAAAATCCAGAATAGATTTTAAAATCCTTCTTCTCACATACAAAGCTCTTAATGGTCAGGCACCATTTTATCTTAAAGAGCTCATAGTACCTTACTACCCCACCAGAGCACTGCGCTCCCAGAATGCAGGGTTACTTGTGGTTCCTAGAGTCTCCAAAAGTAGAATGGGAGCCAGAGCGTTCAGCTATCAAGCTCCTCTCCTGTGGAACCAGGTTCCAGTTTGGGTTCGGGAGGCAGACCACGGTCTCTACATTTAAGAGTAGGCTTAAGACTTTCCTTTTGATAAAGCTTATAGTTAGGGCTGGCTCGGGTGAGTCCTGAACCATCCCTTAATTATGCTGCTATAGGCCTAGACTGCGGGGATTTCCCATGATGCACTGAGCTCCTCGCTCCTCTTCTCTCTCTCTCTCTGAGTGCAACCTCATCCCATTAATGCATGTTACTAACTCGACTTCTTCCCCACATAGGTCCCACATAGGCCTACCAAACGGAAACTCCAAAGAGCAGGGAAGGCCAAGCATGTGTACTGACTCAGCAGGGATTTATTAAATTAGAAAAGCTGACATGAGAACATATTCATAAGCAATAGCATACATAATACCTGAATTCTATTAAGATCAAGATCAACTTTGTCTTGGGCATCACTGCCACATGAGGCTGCAGTAAACACCAGTTACACATATGGACTTTACCCTCACATACTGTACATCATACAATCCACCATACATTTACATTACATTGCACAAGTATCTATGACTCTGCCCCTGTCCATCATTGATTACAAAGTAAGTGGAACCTGAGTAATATGAAACCTCTGAATTATAATATTCAATTGCACTTGAGCACATAAGCAGAAACAGTATGACAGACACTAAAAGTACAACAATTCTATATTAGAAAATAAAAACTCATATAAGATCTGGTTGATAAAAAACATTAGTGCAAGCGATCAAACAATATTAAACTATGCTTAAAAATAAATAAAGTGCAGGAAGTGCTTCAAGCCATCTTGTTTGTCGTCTAGCAGATTGTTTATTAGGAGCGCTATGGAAGTTGGGATGAAGGACACCTTGTAGGGGTTACTTTTACATCTGCTTGCTCTAAGACGTTTCCCTGAAGGTAAAACATCAAAATCAGAGTGCAGAAGATGGGAAGGGTCCTTCAGAATTTTCTTAGCCTGGGAGATTACCATATTTTCAAAGATGGTCTGAAGGGAAATGGAGTCTTTCTTTCCCATAACCTTCATTGCAGCTTTTAATTTTTGTTTTGTACTGGATGGTAAGAGTGCCAAATCAGGATGTCACTCCATATCTGATCAGACTTTCCAGCACAGCGTTGTTAAATAAAGTCATGATTTTAGTACTCACCCCTACCAGTCTCAATCTGCGGAGAAAATGCAGTCTTTGGGCCAGTTTGGCACACAAATAGTCGACATGCACATTTCCTTTTATCTAATCGTATACCCAAGTACTTGTATGAAGGTACTCGCTTGATTTCTCTGTCCCCAATGACTACATTGTCAGGGGCTCTCACTGCCCTGCGGTCAAATATCATCTTTTTTGTTTTCAAATTATTAAGGATGAGATGATTCCTCACACATCAATCCTTAAAGAAGTCAATCTCCCTGTAATAAGTTGAAGGGCAGTCGCCAACATTCAATAAACTTAAAATAATTGTGTCATCAGAGAGTTTTATGACATAGTTGTTGGGCTCGCTACATCTATACTCATTAAAGTATGAACAAGAGTGGAGAGCTGACAGCTTCTTGAGGTACCCCTGTGCTACAATATTTCATCTTAGAGAGTGCAGCATTTACCCTCACTTGTTGTGACTTGTTTGTTAAAAGAGAGTAAAACCATTCAAATCCTTATTTGCTTTAGGACAAGACATTTTTGATACTGGGATTATTATAGACTTCTTCCAGAGAACCGACACCGTATGGCTGTCTAACGACCGCTGAAAGATAGAGCACCATGCCTCAGACAGTTCCGATAAGCACATTTTAAGCAAGAAGGCCGGCAAACCATCTGTACCTACAGATTTCTTCTTGCTAACTTTGCAAAAGATTGACTGTACCTGCAAAGTGTCAATTTTCTTATACCCTGAAATGGCATTAAAAGAAGCTAAGACCTCCACCTTCCCTAGAGAAGAGTCATTCATTAGCTCTGACCCCATCATACAAAGTGACAAACTGAGTTTTGTTACAGTTCATGTTAGTAATGTTTTCATTGAATTCCACATTTTTTATTGTCCAAGGAGCAAAAGTTCTGTTCAATGGCCCCTGTGATTTTTTCTGGTCTTCCTCAGCATCATGTTTAGTTCCTTTTGTGCTGCAGCCACCCCCTGCCGATCCTTGTTTTTTGAAGGCCAGCTTCTTATTAATACAAGCTTTCACCTCCTGTCTGATATATGGCTTATTGTTGAGGAAATGCAAAACATCCATTTTGGGGACAACATTATCAACACAGAAATTAATATAGTCAGTAATTGTTTCAGTTGTCTCATTTAACTCCAAAGTGTGGAAAATGCTCCAGTCAGTACTGGAGAAACAGCCTCTCAAAGTTTCTACACTGTCTTCAGTCCACTGCAACACTGTCTTATGTTGAGACTTGCAGGACTTAATAGTAGATCTATATGTGGGAATAAGATGGACATTCGAGTGGTCAGAGTTTATATGCACTTTTGATGTTGCCAAAACATTTGTCCAAAACATTGTTATTAAGTGTGCCACAATTGGCGTATTTATGAAATCAAGGTAAAAGCAGACTCTAGCCGACAGTGGTTGAAATCCCCAAGTACAGTCCTGAACAAAATCGAAAGACCGAGGGAAACATTGCAAGTATTCCCATTTTGCGCTGGTGGATCATAACCGGGTTGTAATTACTGCTTCAAAATGCCAAAGAAGAAACAGGAGCAAGAGACAAAAAATAGAGAGTAGGCAATTTATTGAAAACTGCATTTAAACTCAAACAGGCTGTTCATCAGCTGATCAAAAGTTTAAGACCATAGGCATAAAAAGGTAAAATCTGCACAAAAATATGCCTTTCGTGTCATTGATCTTCAGGCATTCACACTGTCATGATCTCCTGATGGCAAAGGCAAAAGACTTTCTCTTGTTGAGCGTGGCAGGATTGTTGAGCTGCACAAGCAAGGCCTCTCGCAGCGCCATCAGCTGCCAAGGTTGGGCGCAGTAAGACAGTCATTTTACATTTCTTAAAAGATCCTGAGAGTTATGGGACAAAAAAAGTCAAGTGGTAGACCCAAAAAATTTCACCTGCACTGAGCCGCAGGATTCGACGGGTTGTCCGGTGAAGACACAGGTCGATCTTCGACCCAAATTAAAGGCACTTACTGATGCTGACTGTAGCCCAATAACCACAAGGCGTCATCTGCGAGAGAAGGGCTTCAAGAACAAAAAAGCGTCTTCAAAGGCCACGTCTCCTCCCACGCCACAAACATACCCGTTTGGAATTTGCAAGGGAGCACCAAACATGGGACATTGAAAGGTGGAAGAAAGTTTTATTCTCTGACGAGAAAAAATTTAACCTGGACGGTCCTGATGGCTTCCAACGCTACTGGCATGACAAGGAGATCCCACCGGAGATGTTTTCTAAGCGGCACAGTGGAGGAGGCTCCATCATGACTTGGGGTGCTTTTTCCTTCAATGGGAAAATGGAGGTTCAGGTTGTCCAGGAGCATGAAACGGCAACTGGCTATGTGGACATGTTGCAGCGGGCATCCCTCTTGACTGAGGGCCCCGTCTGTCAGCGGTAATGACTGGGTCTTTCAACAGGACAACGCTGCAATTCACAATGCCCGCCTGATGAAGGACTTCTTCCAGGAGAATAACCGACCATCCTGCGTGTTCTCCTGATCTACAGTAAATCCCATTGAGAACATTTGGGGATGGATGTCAAGGGAAGTTTACAAAAGCGGACGTCAGTTCCCGACCATGGATGCCCTTCGTGAAGCCGTCTTCACCACATAGAGCAACGTTCCCAGTAGCCTCCTGGGAACAGTCGCATCAAGCATGCCGAAACGAGTGTTTGAAGTGATCAACAAGAACGGCGGGGCTACTCACTACTGAGTCCTTTTTTGACACTTTTAGTTCTGTTGTAGGTTTATTTTTGGACTATGGTCTTAAAAATTTTTAAATACAGTTTTCAATAAATTGCCTGCTCTCTATTTTTTGTCTCTTGCTCCTGTTTTTTCTGTTGGCATTTTTAAGCAGTACTTACAACCCGGTTATGATCCACCAGCGCGAAATCACGGTACTTGCAATTTTTCCCCTGGTCTTAAGATTTTGTTCAGGAGTGTATAAAGATAGGTGCCCCTAGAGTGCGCTGGTGTTGATTATGCACACATTCAGCAAGGAGATTTGCAGCTTTACCAGCATTTCCACTGGGGGGGGCATAGGCAGCGCAAATTATAATATTCCCAAACTCTCTTGGTAAATAAAAAGGTCTCCTTCATGTCTCGGTTTTAACACAGTTCCAGTTTCCTTCACTGTGTTTACTAGTTGCTAACTAGCATGACTGCTAATGCTGCCAACTTGATTGCTACAGCTTACAATCACACAGTACAGTACAGTACAGTATAGACGCTGTGGACTGTCGGTGATCGTTCCTCCTGGCTGGATGAAGCCCAACACTCCTCATTTTACGCATGATTCATGATGATATGGAAGATTGAGAAATACCACAGGCAAAAATAGCATGTCATGAGTTACTAAGAGGAGCCACGCTCCCCCTTTAGTTTGCACCCTGCTTGTACCACGGGTAGTTGGCTGTTTATATACAGTCCAGTGTTACCCATTTTCCCAGCCCATTGCGGCCTAGTCTAAATTGTTCTGCCACAGTTTCATAATGAAGCAAAAATATTCACAAAACTTCTCATAATAACATAAAAAGTTCTCTTACATTGTTTTGCGCCATTGGTTTATTGGTTTATCAAAGGATCTGTCAAACTAACTAATATCTGGCTTTATGCTCTCGTCAAATTGCAAAAGATTTAATTAGTATAATAAGAAGGCCTATATAAATAAGATATTAAATCAGTAAATAAGTTATTTTAGGAGGTTAAAAAGTAACTAAGTAACTTTTAATCTGAGTAAATGGGTGAGCTACAGTAACCTTACTGGTACTTGAGTAAAATTCATCCATGTAACAGTACTTTTACTTAAGCACAGTATTTTAGTACTCTTTCCACCTCTGGACAGATAAAACAGCATAGCTTTTGTTTGCATGTTTGTTTCAGAATCGTGAGCAAGAATTACCTGTCAAAACAGTGAGCTCCGCAAAGGAGACTACCTGATCTCAAACAACAAGCAGTGGAAGGCTGTCTTCCAGGTGAGTAAAGCTGCATTCAAGAAGCCTTATTATTTAACCTTTTATTTTGGGGAAACATTTTTGATAACAGTCAAATGTCTGTTTGTTCCTGCAGGATGATGGTAACTTTGTCATCTATGGTTGGAAGCCTGTGTGATGTTTTACATCTGTGCATGCAGGGTGACTGCAACCTGGTCATGTACAACAAGGAGAACGAACCCAAGTGGAGCACAAACACACATGTCAAATGGTGACACTGACAACCCCTGCCGTCTTCAACTGACTGATGACAACAAACTGCAGGCGTTCATGGGCTCTGATGAACTTTGGAGCTCTGCCCAACACTCCTCATTTTACGCATGATTCATGATGATACAGAAGATTTAGAAATGCCAAAGGCAAAAATAGCATATCATGAGTTACTAAGAGGAGCCACGCTCCCCCTTTAGTTTGCACCCTGCTTGTACCACGGGTAGTTGGTAAAAGAAGTTTTCATAGTTTAGTAAAATGCTTTGCTCAAATTAGCCAAAAAAGACATCGAGTGCATTGACACTGCTAATGTTGGTTGGCATTAGAAACCTGCTGGTAACTAGTTAATTATGCTTAGGCCTATGTTGATAAAAAAAATAATTATGCTAACACCTATGAAGTCGCATTAAAATGACCACATGTTTGAATGTAGCCTAAATAGGGATATGACTTATCCACTTATACAGTCCAGTGTTACCCATTTTCCCAGTCCAGTGCGGCCTGCCATAGTCTAAACTGTTCTGCCACAGTTTCATAATGAAGCAAAAACATTCACAAAACTTTTCATAATAACATAAAAAGTTCTCTTACATTGTTTTGCGCCAATGGTTTATCAAAGGATCTGTCAAACTAATATCTGGCTCTGGCTCTTCAAATTGGAAAAGATTTAATTAGTATAATAAGAAGGCCTATAAATAAGATATTAAATCAGTAAATAAGTTATTTTAGGAGGTTAAAAAGTAACTAAGTAACTTTTACTCTGAGTAAATGAGTGAGCTACAGTAACCTTACTGGTACTTGAGTAAAAATTCATCCATGTAACAGTACTTTTACTTAAGCACAATATTTTAGTACTCTTTCCACCTCTGGCCAGATAAAACATCATAGCTTTTGTTTGCATGTTTGTTTCAGAATCGTGAGCAAGAATTACCTGTCCAAAAACAGTGAGCTCCCATGAAGGAGACTACCTGATCTCCAACAACAAGCAGTGGAAGGCTGTCTTCCAGGTGAGTAAAGCTGCATTCAAGAAGCCTTATTATTTAACCTTTTATTTTGGGAAACATTTTTGATAACAGTCAAATGTGTCTGTTTGTTCCTGCAGGATGATGGTAACTTTGTCATCTATGGTTTGGAAGCCTGTGTGATGTTTTACATCTGTGCATGCAGGGTGACTGCAACCTGGTCATGTACAACAAGGAGAACGAACCCAAGTGGAACACAAACACACATGTCAATGGTGACACTGACAACCCTGCCGTCTTCAACTGACTGATGACAACAAACTGCAGGTGTTCATGGGTTCTGATGAACTTTGGAGCTCTGCTAAGGACCACGGCATGAAATTATGTTATGTCATGACAAGCCTAATGAAATGAAATTCTATAGTATGCAATGCATGCATATTTATCATGCATATCCTGTAGAGTATGCATATATATATACATTATAATGAATAAGTGACATCTTTGTATGTCTGTATAAATTACAAACGTGCTTTGTTTGTAATCTGGAATCAAATAAAAGCACGTTTTCACAGTGTATAAATGTGTTTTCCTTCATTTGGTCAATATTTAGTTGAGACTAGAATCTGACTGTTGGTGTTGTGATCTGTATGTGTATGTGTGTGTGATCTGTATGTGTGTGTGTGTGTGTGTGTATGTGTGTGTGTGGCGAGAGACATAGTATACAGTAGATATATAAAAAAGTATATAAATATAGTTTTTTGACGTGTTAGGCTTGATGTGGCAAGAAGGCTGTTAACCCTAAATCCCACCTTATCCACTGATATTTCAGTCACAAATCAATGACATTTTAAATTAGTTCCTATCAAAAAAAAACACTGGAGCTAACATGCATAGATACCATAAAATTGTGTGAAAATGACAAGCCAGTATTTTCTATGATTGTATTGGGACACATACAGATTCACCTCTTTATTAGAGAGACTACCATAGTGCAATTGGGCAAACAATAACAACCTGTCCTATGCACTGTAAAAACACTATATTTTTTATGTATTTAAATAATCTGACCAGCCCACCCCAAGACAAATGTTCTGGCCCCTTCGGCATGTACCCCAATTGCCACATGACCAATCCGCCACTGAGATGTGCCGTGTTAGTGAAGGTGAAAAGGTCTGTTTGTGCGCCACTGCAGTGTCTCAGTACGCATTGTCCAATTTAAGTCTCAAGTCTCTGAGTTAGAGTCCAAGTCAAGTCTCAAGTCTCTGAGCTAGAGTCCAAGTCAAGTCTCAAGTCTCTGAGCTAGAGTCCAAGTCAAGTCTCAAGTCTCTGAGCTAGAGTCCAAGTCAAGTCTCAAGTCTCTGAGCTAGAGTCCAAGTCAAGTCTCAAGTCTCTGAGCTAGAGTCCAAGTCAAGTCTCAAGTCTCTGAGCTAGAGTCCAAGT
>JALXJV020000011.1:11931980-12040864 GCA_024633595.2 Lepomis macrochirus | reverse complement strand
ATTCAATTATTTATTTACATTACATTTACATTTATTCATTTAGCTGACGCTTTTATCCAAAGCAACTTACAATTGCTATACATGTCAGAGGTCGCACGCCTCTGGAGCAACGAGGGGTTAAGTGTCTTGCTCAGGGACACAATGGTGATGGGGTCACAGTAGGGGGCTACTGGCCCCCTACTGAAGGGGCTCAAGCAACTGCCCTTTTTCTTCCTTAAAAGAAAGTGCCCTTATATCTGCAGTGCTTTTTTTTAAAATAAATGAATTTATATATAGCCAGTGGTGTAGTCTACGTGATACGCAGGTACCCAGCAAGCAATTTCACGGTTAAAAGACGTCTAATAGACGTCTAAACAGAACCAGGCGTCTAGGCTAAAAGGGCTAAATTTGGGCTGTCAGTGAAAGTTTGGTAGGCGATCTAACCATAGCCCAAAATAGGCGTCATCAATTAGACCACTATTGAGCGGCTACATATATACGTCTAATAGGCGTTGAAAATCGAGTGTAGTCTAAAACAGGGCTGAATTTGGGCTGTCAGTGAAAAGTTAATAAGCGTCTAACCACAGCCCAAGAATAGACCAAATACACAGACTTTGAATGACTACATATCTTCCTCTAACAGACAACAGAATAGTGGCTAAAGGATTGTTTTCACTCAAACAAAACAGATTCTCACAAATAGTAATCCGTCCAAACAAATTAAATGTAAAGATTTTATTAAGACAAAGGATTACAACGTGAGACAACTTAAGATAATACAACATGATGGAAATATAAATGAATTATTGCTAAAATATTATGAATACAAAACAGTTAAGTATGTATATGAAAATTCAAACAATGTTAACAACATATGGTAATAACAACATAAATAATGACAAAATAAATTTGTTGGCTACATCCAAATCTAGATCTTCATCTACACTGCTGCTTGATACAGGAAGAGCAGCAGATAGGTCTCGGTTGGCCCCAGTCTCTCGGGTAAATGGGATCCATAACTGTTGAATATGTAAGAATATGAATATAAAGTAAACATTATCATTTGACTATGTTCACTGTTTTCCCATAAGACAAGACCACTGTCATCAAATGATTTTAAATGAAAACATACAGTATATTTCTAATTATCATTCTAATGAAGGTTAATAAAATCATTTATAACGTCTTTCTTTTTAATTTAAGTATTTATTACTGACCCATTTATCTCTATGGAAAATATAAAGGTACTTGAACAGGACACATGTTGCATTAGAACAACCAAATACAGAAAGTTGCTTTCATTCTTTTGATAAAGCTATGTGCTGTGAATTAAGTGTTCTGTTCTGAATATTTATTGCTGCCTGTATGCTGGAAAATTAGCAATAAATATTTAGTGTCAAAAGTCAAAAACTCATATTTTCATATCATAATGATCTAGTGAGTAAAATGTGTGGCTTTCATTACAAATTATAATGGGTAACGTTAAGGTTGTACATGTTTCATGTTCACCCCTCTGAATTCGGATAATAGAGTTTTTAAGGGCACGAGGAAACCCGTGGGTATCATGGTGTAACGTTAAGTTACACCTGCATGCAGCATGTTAAGCTAACCACAACGTGCCTAACTTACTCTACACTGTTTCCAGCTGAAATGCCACGGTTTCTACACGTTAACATATAATGTAGATAAATAATGAAGACATGTCAAACAAAGACACAGATACTTACAAGACCAAAGTAAATGTCTTTTAAGCTTCCAGTGTTTGCAGTAAACTCTCGGCCGCTGCTTGCTGAAAGGCAGAAATCGTAACGTATCCCTCGTTTAAAAATGGCAGATGTCTTTATCGCGAGATCTGGCCGTCCCTAAAGGGCTCTGCTGATGTCTAACTTTCAGGTCTCGCGTTGCCAGTAGTTATGTCTCAGTAGGGCTACAGCTGCCATCTAGCGGTTGAAAATAGTAATTGCATTTTGTTTTAAATTAAAATGAAAGTTAATGTAGTGAACGTTACAGCGAAAATAAAGATAATTTAAATGTTTCGAACGTTTACTTGCATTTGATGAAATGATATCACGCACCTCAACAGCTGCATGGGTGAAAGCTACATGTGACCAATTTGGTCTGAAACATGGCTACAGCCAAGCCGGTGACATTAGACCACTTATTGCCTCTATTTCGCCGGGTGGGCTAAAAGCAGGCTACACGTAGCCTGTCCAAATACCAGCTAAATCGTGGCTACAGATAGACCATGACATTTTAATGACACTTAATAGCTTGTCGATATTATTGACATAGCAAAAATAATGGGATATCAACAATCTCACGTGCTGCCAGGGCAAAACCCACTTTTAATCATTTTTACTTTTTTGACTAAAAGTGGGCTATAAACAGCCGGTCTGTCAGCGAGCTAAATCAGCGTCTACGCACAGCCTGCGTGTAAATCAAGTGACAGAAATGAAATAAAAAACCTTGTCATCACTGTAGACCTTGCTTAAATGATGGGATATCATACACATTGCAAGTTATTTTGGCAAAAATGTCCGCGAAACCACATGTAAAGTTATTTCGGCTAGAAGTGGGTTACGTATAGCCGGACTAAATCAGGTCTATAGCAAACCTAGACGGCGAAACGACGGCTATTGCTTGCTGGGTATACGCCGTATACCCACTAGGAATAGTCAAAGATTTACGTATACCCACTTAAAATAGCGACATGATACGTAATAACATCGTTTTGTGACAGAACTTTCACACGTTCATTCATAAGTTCACCTTGTCTGTGTTGCGAGGCTCTGAACTGACGTTTGCTGCTTCAGTGGTCCGGGACCGGGATCTGACGTCAGCTACCAAACAACAACACCGCTGCGTGGCGGTCACTCGGCGCAAGTTTGAAATTAATGTGAATCACTGAAGGAGATGTGAAACGCGACTAAACGCAAACTACACTCTGTCAGTGTTTTGGTAAGCCTGCTGCTAAAGCTGCTGCCGCTCCGGGTGACCCTGCAGCTGCTGCAGATTAAAGTTACTAAAACGCAGAAAATGTCCTATGTTATCATTAACGCTATCATTAACGGAACTGTAAAACCATTGTTGGTCTACTGAATTGAATCTAAAACTAGTTAACTAACGTTAATGTGGTGGATCAGTGATATAGTGTGTGTGTGTGTGTGTGTGTGTGTGTGTGTACAGTAGCACAATAGTAATTTTTTTTTTTTAAATTTAAGCTGATACAGTACATGAGGAGGATGTGGACCCCTTTTGGTGTCTTCAGTTCTAATATTCTGTAATGAATGAGTTTTGGTGATAGGCCTGTTTATTGTTATTACTGCTACTGAAAAGCCTCAGCTTTCCATTCTTGTTAATAATAGTTGCAACTTGCACTGTGAAATGTGCATTGAACCAGCATAAAACCAGAATCATGTAACATCTAAGGCTAAATGTAGTTCTTAACTTGCTGGGTTAGATGGTGATTAACACTAAACATTAGAAATTTCCACCATAAATTGGTGCAGAAAATGTCTCCACACTGTAAAAACGCCAACTTCGATTTTTTGGCATTAAAAGGGATTTTAAGTTTTGCAGACTTAAAATTCTAAATTATTAACATTTGATGCATTAACTAAGTCAGCCGAGCAATTTAAAAAAGTTTTTTGTTCCAAAAACAATAAATTAGTTATTACAACTTATTTATTTAAGTTGTGCTTTAGTTCTTGAGGCGAAAGTTTAGAGAACACAAATGCCTTTGTTGTGAAATTGCGGGAAAGCCAACTTTCACAGTTGATGTTGGTCCTCCCACTTCTGACTGGCTGTTACGGATCAGGGAAAGACTTGAGAGCACCCAGGTAAGTTTTGATATTCTTTTCTTTTAAAAATAGTGTTCAGTATTTGTATTAGTGTTGTATTAAAAGCGATTAATCAATAGATAAGTTGGTAATTATCATAGAGAAGGTAAACACAACTAACATTAGCAAACACTAGTGGCTAGTTCATGTGGGAAAAGCTTGTCTGGGAAAGTTATGTTAAGTTAGTTACTTTTAAAACCAGGCCGGCATGTTTTTTTTGCTTTGTTCCTCCAAATAGTCTTGCTTCTTGTATGTGTCTGTTTACAATATTACAGCTACATGAGTAGCTGGGCTTACATTTGAATGGCTAACACTGGAGTTCCAATTTTTAAGCTAGCGTCAGCTTCCAGATGAGCTTTGGTATTGGTAAAAATATAATTATAATTATTAAATTTAATTAATTTTAATTGTCTTGGCTGTCACAATATGCAGGACTATAGTTAAAATTCCAAATGAATGAGACAGAATATAGTTTGTCATTGGTAATTCCAGAGTGCAGCTTACTTTTTACAATGACAGTTGTAACAGTCACATAAAAAATGTTTTAAGAAAATTAACCAACTCTTAAATGATTATTCTATTGCTGCATTGCTAATTTCTAGCAACTTGTCACTTATGTCTTTCAGATTGAAATGAATGCTGTGCAAATACTGTAAGTTCACCTATACCAGTGAAGTTCTCCTGAAACCAGCACACCCAAAAACTCTATTGGCCCAGGAGGGCAGCTTTTCCGTCTGAGATGGATCAACTACTTAAGAGACTGGATAAAGAGGTGATTACGGATTATATAGAATATTCTCAATATTTTACTGTGAAAATGAATGTATGTCATTAATTTTTTCCCACAAATAATTTTTTAAATACACAATCGCTCTGATGCAAGGTATTGCTTGTAGTGACAGAATAAACTACATAACTACACTACATAAGTGACAAACAGCTACAGTGACTTAGGTGAACATCTATCAGATAAAGGGATATTTATATTAGGAGACTGCAGCTTTGAAGGGCCTTCCCTTGTATCACTGTGACAGTCAAGAGAAGCGGTTCAGGAACTGTCTTGTGAGTGGTTGTTAGTAACATATCTTTTTATATTGAAATTAAGTTTGTAGTTAATTGCCACACATAGAAAAATATAATGAATTCATATATTCAATATATTCCATTTTTTAAATACAAACTGTAAATCATTTAATTAAATAAATAGTTTCAACTTTTGAATTTGGCTCTGTTTCCTTTTCTCCACACATTTTAGAGTAATGGCTTATTCTGAGGCTCAGTATTTGAATAACATGTCTTTCACTTTGATTTACTTTTATTATGTTTCCTTTCTGTCATCAAAAGGCAGCTGACCCAGAAGAACAGCAGACTGAAGAGCTTATAGTGGGCATCCTCACTGTGTTGGATTATGATTCAGCTCCTGCAAGTGTCACGAACATTTGTGTTGTCATAGAAGAAGACATCATCCTTCAAGATCTCCCTGACCTGCCAACAGCATTTGCCTACCTCTTTGGGCTGATCTATGCTTTAAACGTTAAGTATCCAAAGGAACTGAGGTACACATTTGAGACAATTCAGAGCACCAAATTCCATGCGTGAATTCAGTGTGTTCAGTTGTGAGCTGGTAGCTGACTGTTGGATACTGGACAGTTTTGAATCTCACAAATCTCTGTTGGCCGTTGTATGTTAATGTTTTAATAGTTCATATCTTTTTAATGAGATGGATCCTCCTCCACCTCTTCTGATTTGCTTTCTCTCCTCTTATTTTCCTTAATTCCCTCTCACAACTTCTCTTCTCTAACCCTCCTCTCCCCTCTTTTTCTCCTCTAGTTGTCAAGCTTTCTCTCTTCTCTGCACCTTTTCTTTATCTCAAGTTCCCTTTCGACCGGTCTTGTAGACACTACTTCTATGCGCTGTTTTATATAAACGCATCAGCTACCTCTTTTGGTAACTTTTAAGTTTTGTCATGTTGCATAGTTTATATTGATATTGAATACTAATATTAATTCCAGCTTGGTATGGTCAAAACTTTCATGGAAATTCTCTCGGATCTCCTTAAATGCTACCTCATTGTATTTTGCTGTTTAAGAGGTGATACATCGTTACAACCCAAGAAAAGTGCTAAGACCGGGACAGATTCAGGTTGTAATTTGCTTGGCTGTTAATATTAATTATAATAATAATAATTTAATAAAAATGAAACACATTTTGAATGTAGTTGCATGTGTAATTATTTATACATTTAGATGAGAGTGTCAAAGTTGTTACAAGTCAAAATTACAAGTTATTACAACTTAAAGTTAAGTTACCAGAAATAATAATTCTAAGTTGTTGCAATTAAAAATTATAAGTTATTACAACTTAAAGTTAAGTTACCAGAAATAATAATTCTAAGTTTTTGCAATCAAAAAATATAAGTTATTACAACTTGGAGTTGGGTTAATAAAACTTACAAGTGAAAGTTTATCAAACTCTAAAGCAAAACTTAAAATGTTAAGTTTAATTTCCCAACTTAAAATTTTATTGAAGTTTGTTGCCTTAAAATTTTAAGTTTTCCCAACTTTTTCTTTTTTACAGTGCAGAATGCAGGAAATTAAATGTTTAATGCTCAAAATCTTCTGGGGGAGGGCCCCCAGACCCCCCATTGTGTATTTACCAATGAATATTCCTTTAAATACTATTAAAATAGTTTGTAGTCTTGATCTTGTGACCCCAATATTTTGGATTGTCATGTCTGATATGCCAAGTGTCACAACTAATATGACTCTGAATCTGACAATAACTAATCTAAGCCCTAAAATGTCCCCACCACTTTTCAACATAAAGTGATGCCCTTTCCCACCTCTAACTGTCATTGACTGTTAAAGTCTTTGCTTTGTTGATAAGAGGTCCAACAGAATGCTCTCTATTACATGTACATAAATAGAGAGCATACTGTAAGTATTAGTGAGTGTAGTGGTGCTCATGGTACGTAGCTCTGGGACGGGGGAGTATGAGGCTGGGATCATAAAATCACAGTATACTCACTAGAAAAATCTAGACTACACCACTGTATATAGCACAGAGTAGTTATTCCTGTTTGCGCACAGCTTTCCTGTCAGACAAATATATTTACTGAATAAAAAATCTAAATATCAGGTCGGGAGATGAGACTTTGTGGAGTTTCTCTCTCTCTCACTCCGCGTCTCCCCCCAGCAGCACACCCACAGAGACAGCAGCCCCTCCCAGCGGTGGTTTTTCACCTTGGCTTGTGCGGAGGTGAGTGGTGATGAACTAAAGACCAACAAAACTACCAGTGCCTCGAGTTTACAGCTAATTCGCAAAAAGGCAAATATAAATCTTGCTAACAAGCATGACTAATGAGCTGAGCTATATGCAGGCTAATAAGTTATCTTAACAATAATGGGATAGAAATAATGTATCACGATCGCCACATTGATATGCAAATTAGGCGTGAACTAATTAAAATGCGCTAATTTGCACACATTTGACAAGTCACTGCAGGTGAATGGTATAAAGAAAATAAAGCAGATCACCACAGAGCTTCCCCAGTAAATGACTTACATCAAGAGTCTTTTTCCCTGAAATGTTATGTTTAAATATGCAGATTAGATTGTATAGTTCATTTAGAAGACATCTACAGATGCAGACAGACAGAAGAGGGTATGTGTATTTTGAAAGTTTTCTTTACATGAGGGTAAAAGAAGACAAGGAAGCAAAATAGACCCAAATCTGAAAATTGACCATATGTGAAAAAGTGTCCTGCCTTAAGCAGTAACTTTATATTTATGATCGTATAGGCTCCTTCTAATAACTCTCCAATCTATTAGTTTGTTGAATGCTGATAGATCTTTCCATGATACAGACAGCCCTCCCTAAAAATGTGAAACCATGTCCTAATGAAACTAAGTGTTATGTAATCCAATAAGACCAAAAGAATTGAAAGGATTTATTGCCTTGTGAAAAATAAAAAAATCATTAGAGAAACTGTGTCCCTCTCCTTGATGCAGTCATTTATTCTAAATATATACTAGCCTACTAGCATAGAAAACATGCACATTGTAATATAGTTTACTTTGCTGTTGCCTGCTCTTGTGACAAACCATAGAGATTACTAAAGAAACGTCTTGGATTACGTTTCTTTAGTAACGAGAAAGGGGAATGAGACACTGTGTCGGTGGCGACACTATGGGAGCGCCTTAAGGTGTGGCAGGGCTGAACTATGAATGAAAATACCACGCCTGCCCCAAGCGTGCAGCAACCCGTGGGCACGATTAAGAGGAGAGCACTCTGGTACTGGGTGCAGAAGGAAGGTGCAGACTGTAAAACCGGATGAAGGTGTGAGGAGTGGCCCAGCCAGCAGCCTCACATACATCCCTCATGGAGTGTGCCCTGACAGCCATAGGTGAAGGCAACTCGCGCATCTGAACAATCCAGTTACTGATGGTAACTGATGGTATTTTTAGAAGGGGGGAGCCCAGCCTTGGGGGACCTGAAACACACCAGCAGCTGGTCGGCTTTCCTCCATCAGGAAAACCTCTGACTATAGAAACTCAGCGCTCTGACCGGGCAGAGCAAGTGAAGTCTCCCATCCTCCGCCGTCACATGAGGTGGACGATGGAACGCCTGTAACACCGTGGGACCTGCCATACTGGACGGCACCTTCAGGATCTATCCCAAACGGGGGTGCAGGATGACCCTGACCACCCCCCTCGGGCAAACTCCAGGTTTTGAGGAGACACTGAAAGCGCATGGAGATCCCCTACCCCCCTCAGAGAGATGATAGCAAGGAGAAAGGCCATCTTCAGGGTCAGGTGATTGGCATCAGCTGACTCTAAGGGCTCGAAGGGGGCCTCAGCCAGCGCTTCGAGAACCACTGCCAGGTCCCAGGGGGTGAGAGAGAGAAACATAGTGGACAGTGCGTTGTCAGGGGAGACTTGCCGAGAAACCACAGTGCGTGAGCTCGCTGCAGACTTCAGCCCCTCAAGGCGGCAGATCGGTGAGAGCTCGCTGTAGGCTGGCGTGCCCATTTTTTCCTCTTTTCATGAAGCTGAGCACGTCTAATTCCTCAGAATCAGACTGTGCTGGTCTGCCTCAGCCGTCCCGACAATCACATTGAGCTCACACTGGGACCCCCATGACCGCAGCCAGTGCAACAGCTCAGCGACCGCGGGACCAGAGCCACAGGGGGAGTGCATCCTATCGTCGCTGGTGAAGAGAGCCACTCGAGACCTCAAAAGCTTCAGGGACATATCCCCGCAGTGCTAGACCCAGGCAGGAAACACACAGCTGATGTGAATCACCGTCCGTGATGAACCGCTTTAGGAAGGGTGAACACACTCGACGAAACGACCTGACTTCTCTCAGGTAGGATTTCTCTTTTCTAGAACTGGAGCTTTCAACAATAGCCAGAGTGCTTGCTGAATAGAAAAAAGCTAATGAGCCTGGTGTGCCGTCGTGCTTATGCCTCTGGTTACGCCGTCACATGTTACCGGTTTTAGCAACACCAATAGAATTGGAGTAGTTTCATTCATAGTTCAGCCCTGCCACGCCTAAAGGCGTTCCCATAGTGTCGTCACTGACACAGTTCGAGTTCCCTTGAAGGGGAACCATGTCTCTCTGTGAACTGATTAAACAATTGCGTGAGTGTAAGGGAATTAAATTAAATTGGTAAGGAAGTCAGAGTTGTGTTAGTATATTTAACGTTTTGTCAAAAAAAAACCAAAATAACAAATAATAATGAGAAGTGCCGTTTTTTTCACTTGAGCCCCTGCCCACCAAAATGTCTATGCACGTCCCTGCAGCTATGCAGCTACCAGAATTAGGGTGTTTCTTCCGCTGTTCTACGTCATCAAACCACGGTTATGCTGCGCGATCATGCACAGTATACGTTGGTGCCAACAGGAAGAAACCCTGTAGCAGTATTGGCCCGAAACTGGCTTCACTGCTTTCCATTCAAATCAGCGGGGTGGCTTCGTCCAGTAATATACTGTCAATGGTCGACACACACTTCATAGCCTCGATACTGAAGGGTACATCATTACAGGGAACTACTGGGCGATCGGAACGCACACAAGTGTTGTTTATTTGGCGCCCCCTCAGTGAGCTCGAGCTTGCTACCAGCTGGCGTTGTGGACAACGTTTTTAACCTCACCGGCCATTCACAGAGAGAAGCAGCGTCAGACAGTGGCCCAATCCCAATCTCCACCCTCACAGACTCACAGACTTTGAGGCGCGTTCCCGGGAAGTCCGTGAGGGCTTAGGGCTGTCCCACTGTCAAATCGTCAAGTGCGCGAGGGCTCTCTCGCGGACATTTTGAGCCCTTTTTAGACCCTTTCCGTAAGTCCGCATTTCTGCAGACTTTGGCTGAGGGAATTGCCCACAGTTCATAGCGGTATGACGTGAAACATGGGGTTACCAGGGGAAGCCGGAAGCGAGACAAATATCACGGCAAATACGCCTATACAGGAGAAGAAGAAGAAAACGGTAAACAAACAAGCATTGACACCAACGCTGATGTTAATATTGTTAGAATTTTTCTGAACTTAAGATGGTGCATAGAACACATAAAGTCAGAGGAATACACCTTATTAGCCTACACACTTTGTTTATTCAACTATTTATTTTAGTTTTACTTAATGATGTGTGTTTTGACCAACAATAGTGTCGGCCTATTCATGATTATTGACAAATATATTGACATTTACCGCTCCTCCACTCTGTAGAGTGGATGTCACTATAAGAGCCTGCAGGACTTCATTAATCAGACAAAAGCATAAAATAAAAAGTGTGCAGCGTTTTTCAGCGTTGTCAAGGTAACGTGATAAAGTGGGAAAGGGCCGTCCCGTTCCTAGTTACAGCATTTTGAGTCCTTGCAGCCTCTTGCACTCAATCACTTTCCAAGTGACGTCAGTAAAGTCTGTGAGGGTTCAGGGTTTAGGGCTTAGGGGGGTGATTGGGATTGGGCCAGTGAATCGCAGACAAGTGTTTCAGGTTTGTGGGTGCGCAGTTGTTACACTTGAGTTATGTGACTGTATTCTGCCTGCCTGCCGAGAATGGACGAACTAAGGTGACGACTTTCGAATTTGAAATGACCAGTGTTCAGGTATTATTGATCCTATAAAAACTTGTACAATTGGTTTTAACATTTAACCATAGACTGTATATAAAAACCTATGTTGACAGACAGTGTTGCTCACATACCTAGAACGACGCTGAAGTTAGCTTCCGATTCGGCAGTTAAGGGGAAAGGAGAACTTAAGTGAAAGTGAACTTACGTTACTGAGCTACCGAATCTCCGTTTTTTGCACCTCTTACTTCTGTAGAAGCTGTTATGCATTTTAGGCAAAGCCTTAGCGCTGTCGGAAACACTTTTTAGATTTGAAAAAACTTGAAAAACTGTTTTATTTGTGAAAATGACAAAAGGATGATTTCACTGCTTTTTCTCCACATGCAGACCACATTAGACCAGGTCCCGATCCAAAACCACAATACCTAGAGATCTCAAATCTGGACTAGATTACTTCAGAGAGGCTAAAGTTTCAATAAGACGCAGTTTCAGATTTGTATATTTGTAACCTTTATTCAGTTTGTGGAAATACTTTAAAGGACGATATATACAGTATATATATATATATGAGAGAGAGAGAGATTTTGTTTTAACTTTTTAATATATATACTTTTTTTTCACACACACACACTTACTGTACTGCTTATTTATTTCATTTTTAGTATATTTTTATTTGTTTTAGCACACACACACAGTTTTGTTTTATTTTATTTGAATTTTAAAACACGCTCACACTTACTGTGTGCGCTTACTTTGTTTATTTTATTTTTAGTATTTTTTTAACACACACACGGTTTTATTTATTTTTATTTTTTATTATATATATATTTTCTTTTTTAACATAAGCACATATGCTTTGATTACTTTAGGCTTTAATTCTTTAATGAAATGTATGGAGTTGATTGTTGTTATGTTATATGTATGAAGCTTTGGCAATATTGCTTCACAGTCATGCCAATAAAGCAAATTGAATTGAATTGAGAGAGAGAGAGAGAGAGTTTTTTTTAAGACCTTTATTTTTAACACACACGCTTACCGTTTTATTTATTTATTTGTGTTTTTAGTTTTTTTTAAACAACCACACACACACACGCTTACTGTTCTGCTTATTTATTTCATTTTTAGTATATTTTTTTATTTCTTTTAGCACACACAGTTTTATGTATTTTATTTTATTATTAATACTTTTTTAACAAACACACGCACACTTACTGTTTTGTTTATTTCAGTTTTAGTTTTTTTTAACACACACTGTTTTTTAAATTTATTTTATTTTTTAATATATATATTCTTTTTTTAACACAAACACATATGCTTTGATTACTTTACACTTTAATTCTTTATTGAAATGTACGGTGTTGGGTTATGTTATATGTATGATGCTTTCGCAATATTGTTTCACAGTCATGCCAATAAAGCGAACTGAATTGAGAGAGAGAGAGAGAGAAATTCAAAATAGTTATTGTCATGGTTAATGTTATTTAATAATTATTAATTATAACATTTAACAACTATAAAGTATTAATTATTAATAATTATTTTTATTACAGAGAAGTGGCGATGGCGCAATGGATTAGACACTAGTCTTTGATTCTCATTGTGACATAAGTTATTGTCATGGGTCCTGCTATACTACAGCTGCCATAACAGAGACCAGTGATTATAGATTGTATGATTGCAACGCTGCTGAATAAATGACCACCCTACTAAAATTTCACACGCTCTTTAATATCCATGCGCAAGCAGTGAGTTTCTGTGCGAGCACGGAAACACTCAATGCTTGGTGAGATCTCTGTGTGTCTTTTGTGTAGGCAAGCAAATGAGAGAGAGACAGGCAGAAAGTGATGAAACATAGCTGAGGAAAATATATTAGCAGTAAGTTAAGTTTTCAGTCTGTCTGCAAACGTAGGTCACAGTGTGTTTGTTAATAAAAGTCTTTGTTCCCCAACTGCTGGAAGTGAAGGTGGCTAGTGCTAAGAAACATTTCCCCTGTACAGCACATTTTGTAACATTTTTAAGTGTTGATTCGAGAAGCTAAACTGATAAACAACTTACTGTCGGCTGCCTGCTTGGTCTAAACTTTAAACTTCTTTAAGAATCATTTAACAAAGAAAAAATGCTCCAAAAATTTTTCTAAATGGGAGGGGCGTCTCGGGCTAGGGCCCAGAATTGAGGCCCGTGCAGTTACTCCCTGTTTTGTTTGTTCAACCACCTTGTTGTTCTTGATTCTTGTGTTCTGAGCTCACAGTCAGTGTTACTGTTTTACCTCTCAGACTGACTGAAGATGAGTGTTTGTATGGAGGAAGAGGAGGACAGAGCAGAGTCTGCAGCATCCAGCTGTCTGTCAATGAAGAGTGACCAGTCGAAAAATATTCCTCTAGCCTTCAGGAATAAACCTGGACCCTCAGACACAAAGTAAGAGATTATTTTTTAGAACTATTAGTACAGATACTGTTTCCATCTAAGATAGATCTTATTTTATTTCTGCAGCAAAACACCTGAGAACCTCCATTTCAAGTAAATATTCATATATTTTTGAAAAGATATTCAAAATCTGAAAGATGTTATTCATTTTCTTGTCCCCAATATATTTAGTTGTTGTGCATTCCCAGATCAGCTGTTATAATCCACCAGATGTTATTGATGATGTCAATATTGTTCAACATGTGGTGAAAAGCTTTATAGAAAAGCTTTGCTCTCCTTGACTCTGTGTGTTGATGGTTTGAGTTTAATCTTTAATTGAATATTTGTTAAAAAAATTATCCATGGTTAGTAGAGAGTGATAGAATAAATAAAGGTAATTACAATCTGTCTGTTTGAAGGCAGAAAAGTAACAACACTTTTACTGTTCTCTGTGACTGTCTGAGCTTTTACACAATGTTGGATATTTTTCAACAAGCAACAAATCATTTTAGATCTGATGAAATGTTTTCACAGAGAGAGGAAGAAGAGTTATGTGGAGGAGCAGCCCTTCTGTTGTGCTTTGTGTCAGGACGTCCTGAAGAATCCAGTCTCTACCAGCTGTGGACACTGGTTCTGCAAACAGTGCATCACCTCATACCTGGACCAGTCTGCTTCACCAGGAGACTCTTCCTGTCCCCAATGTGAAGAAAGATCCAGAACCAGAGCTGGACTGCAGAAAGACAGTCAGAGCTGCTCTGTACAAAGTAAGACTGTACATCTTAAAAATGTAACCTGCTACATTTCATTACATTAAGTTAGTTTAGAGACTTATAGGCTTGGGCGATCTTGTCTATTTTTACATCGTCTGATCATGGCTACTTGTGCCAGACTACTACTGGCACAAGTAGCCATGGCTACTCTGCCAGAGGGGAGAGTCTGAAACAGTTTGTGTCCGGGGTGGGAGGGGTCAGCTGCAATCTTTCCTGCTCGCCTCAGAGTCCTGGACGGGTACAGTTCCAGAAGAGAAGGAAGATTGCAGCCAATCACCTTCTCTGCAGAGCGAATGATGCGCTGCAGCCTGCCCTTGTCCCTGGTAGTGGCAGCATTGTACCAGATGGTGATAGAGGAGGTGAAGATGGGCTCAATGATGGCGGTGTAGAAGTGCACCATCATTGTCTTTGGCAGGCTGAACTTCTTCAGCTGCCGCAGGAAGTACATCCTCTGCTGGGTCATCTTGGTGAGGGAGGTGATGTTCAGCTCCCACTTGAGGTCCTGGGGGATGATGGTGCCCAGGAAGCGGAAGGAGTCCACAGTGGTGACTGGGGAATCACACAGGATGGTGGGGGAGGGTGGGGTTTGACACTTGTCAAAACAAGTGTCTTTTATCGTTTTATCTTAATCAACCTGTTATTATAATTGGTGGAAGCAGCTTCACACAACTTCTGCAGCAGTCTCTCTACACTGTTTCGAACTGACCTTTCTTTTCTCCGGGAGGTGGAGGAATTTAGAAAATTGCGTGGTGCTGCGTCAGGCCCCCAGCTGTTGTGCATGGATTAGTCTAGATGCGTAAAATTCCTCCATCCAACCACAGCACGCTGGTAGTAGGCCTACTACACAATGCATTGTAAGTACCGGAGAGGGAGTGGGTCACTGGGGCGAACAGGGCCATGATCGTGGAATGGCCGGGTGCGCTTTGGACGGTCGGTGATTGTTCCCTCTTGCTGGAAGAAGCCACATGCTCCAGTCTAATTGAGCACAGCTCTATGTTGATAAGCTGCGCAGTTTTTTATATCATAATTTCTATTCGGGCATGGGTGTGTCAAGTCAGCTCGAATCAAAAGGCTCAAGTCCAAGTGAAGTCACGAGTCATTGCTGTTCAAGTCAAAGTCGGGTCGCAAGTCTTCTTTGATTTTGTCAAGTCTAAAGTCATCATTTTTGTGACTCGAGTCCAAGTTATATGACCCGAATCCACACCTCTGATAATAGGCCTTTCAGACAGATCGCGACTACCGCTCTGCCTAGCCATGCAACCCATTATTTTCAATGGCTTGCGCCACGGCAGGGTGGTTTGTTGCTGCGTCGAGCAAAGCACAAGCGCAGTGCAGCACACTGCTTGGCGCTCACCGTGGTCAAAGTTCAAACTAGTTGAACTTTTATGCTGGACCCAGCGGTTTTGCGCTGAATAGCGCAGTGCAAATCGCTTCCTATCTGAAAGGGCCATAACTGTGGCGCACCGGGGGGTGGGTGTACAATCGAGTTCTCCGGCACAGCGCCGGACTTCCAGCACGGGACTGTTTTTATATTTGACGATACATAATTATTTCTGTGGAAAATATTCTTTCTTATTTTTTTAACAGTTGTGTGATATGTGTGTGTGAAGCGCCAGTCAATCTCTGGCGGGATTCTCAGCACAATCTCCGTCGGTGTATGCACAAAAGAAGGGGACTGGCACTTTGTGACTACGTGAACACATCAAATTTTCTATTTGGTCAATTAAGGTGTTACTCAAAAGGTCAAAGTGTACCATTTTTTTGTTTACATGCTAACTGTAGTTTAAATGATGTAAGCAGTCTGTGTGTATTTATTGATATAAATATGCGTTTCGGACTAAATATTTTACTGGATTGGATCGTCTGGACCTTTGCCAACAAAACAAGGCCAGTTTTGTTGTAATGTAATCTATCGATAGCTTTTCTGGTAAGTAGCATCAATTTTGATTATTAGCAGTGCTTAAAGTGGGTCACCGGTACCAGTACTTCTACATTTTACTCTTTGGCATAATGGGACTTTTCTTGGGTACCGGTGTCCTCTCCATTTCAGATTCTCTGGGCTCTATGTGATGCTAACCTGTTCCCGTTCTCGCCAGCCTCCTAATATATCGCTAAATGGAGGAGAAAGAAGCTTGGGTGCCTCATGCAGTTGTGCACATAAAGTTGTCATCAACGTGGCTTTTCCGCGAACCGACTAATCACAGCCTGGATGCAACGGGACACTACCAGAATGCAGGAAATTAAGTGTAATGCTCAATCTTTTCAGGGGTAGGACCCCAGACCCCAGATTGAATATTTCTTCATAACAGTGTACTATTATTTTCTTGTCTTGTTCTTGCAAACCCAGTAATTCGTCATGTCTCGTGAGCTAAGTGTATCGTCACACCCCTGAGCCACTATGTCCCCATCAGTTTCAAGACAAAGTTATGCTCTTGCACCTTGCTTTTCATCTTTGTTGTAACCCCCTGAAAGCATTTCAGGCACAGAAATGTTTCTTGCTTTAAGCCCTGCACACAGCTCCGTTACAATGTGTTTGTGAGAGAGAGACAGAGAGAGACAGAGAGGGAGCACCATTACCAATCGGAACAAGCCTAGAGACTTAAAGTAATTGCATTCAACCATGTGGATACAACCTAAACATTGCAAGAATCATGTAAGTACATCAGTTTTATCAATCACACTGAATTCACTGGTAGCCAGTGCACGGTTCAGAGGAAATTGGGTTGAAAACCATCCATGCTGCTGCATTCTGGATAAGCTGCAGAGGTTTGATGGCACATGAGGCAGACCAGCCAGGAGTGAGTTGCAGTAGTGTAGGTACGACAAGAGCCTCCTGGGTGAGGAACCGGCTCTTACCAGTTTCAAAAACTCTTACTGAGCTAGCGGTCATTTACAGAGGCCAATCTGAGATGGTCTCCTCCCTCAAACCAAAGGCATGTCTGGAGCTAAACTGATTGGGTCAATATGTGTCTGTGCTGGTGACCATAAAGAAAGCTCTGTTTTTAAAAGTTTCTTTGCGTTCGCCTCACTATAGAAAATAATTGTGTCTCTTTAAGCAATGTAGCA
Source organism: Lepomis macrochirus (assembly GCA_024633595.2). NCBI lineage: Eukaryota > Metazoa > Chordata > Actinopteri > Centrarchiformes > Centrarchidae > Lepomis > Lepomis macrochirus. Next base: position 12,023,738 of record JALXJV020000011.1, on the reverse strand, counting down.
ATTAAGACTACATCTTAAATTTTGTAGAATGACAAATAAATGGTACGTCACTCATATCAGAGCTATGTTAATTTGCTGCTAATGTTAACTCGACATTTCATGCTGCTGCTCCACGTAAAGTTTTACATCGGCAAACCACCAGGAGGCTTTTATTGTGAAGCAGGCAGCTATAGGAAAAAAGTATATTTGTCTGAGATTTGCAGTTCTGTTGAATAAAAACAGGTCTACAGAGCAAAACATAGACATGTTCTGTATTATTTGTTTGGTGGATCAGTTTTAAATTTCACAAGAAGGAAGGAAGTAACAACCACTTAGAGCTGCTGAAGAGTTGTAGACCAGCTGAGGCTCAGCCTGTCAATCAAACATGTACACCTACACAAAGTCAGAGGCTTAGAGAAAAGGGATTTCTGATGTTCCCCAAAACCAGACTTTATAACCTTTACTTCTCTAAATTTTCTTATATTGATGATTTTTATTTGTAATGAAAATAATATTAAAAGATTGTGAAATTTTGGTCTCAAACTTTTGTCTTTTTTTTTTTTTAGTGAGTGGCGGTCTGCAGGAGGGTTTAGATGAACATAAGATCAGTCTGAGGAGGAGATGTGAACATGTGACTGAAGGAAGTGATGAAACAGGAAGTGGAACCCTCCTCAACAGGATCTACACTGAGCTCTACATCACAGAGGGACAGAGTGAAGAGGTTAATACCCAACATGAGGTGAGGCAGCTTGAGACAGCTTCCAAGATGGAGACCCTCCATGAAACTCCAATCAGGTGCCAGGACATCTTTAAAGCCTTGCCTGGCCAACAGAGACCTATCAGAGTGGTTCTGACGAATGGCGTCGCCGGTGTTGGAAAAACCTTCTCAGTACAGAAGTTCACTCTGGACTGGGCAGAGGGCTCGGAAAACCAAGATGTCAGTCTGCTGGTTCTGCTCTCGTTCAGGGAGCTGAACTTGATCAAAGATGAGCAGCACAGTCTCCTCACGCTGCTCCATGTTTTCCATCCAACATTACAGAAGGTCCCAGCAGAAGCTGCTGTCTGTAAACTGTTGTTCATCTTTGGCGGCCTGGATGAAAGCAGACTTTCATTGGATTTCCACAACAATCAGGTTGTGTCTGATGTCACACAGAAGTCATCAGTCAACCTGCTGCTGACAAACCTCATCCAGGGGAATCTGCTTCCCTCGGCTCTCGTCTGGATAACTTCCCGACCCGCAGCAGCCAATCAGATCCCTCCTTCGTGTGTTGACAGGATAACAGAAGTACGAGGCTTTACAGACACCCAGAAGGAGGAGTACTTCAGGAGGAGAGTCAGTGATGAAGAGCTGTCCAGCAGAATCATCTCACACATCAAGACCTCCAGGAGCCTCCACATCATGTGTCTAATCCCAGTCTTCTGCTGGATCACTGCTACAGTTCTGGAGCACATGTTGACTACAGACCAGAGAGGAGAGCTGCCCAAGACCCTGACTGACCTGTACTCACACTTCCTGCTGGTTCAGACAAAGAGGAAGAAGCAGAAGTATTATGAGGGACATGAGACGAGTCCACAGGAGCTGATGGAGGCTGACAGGAAGGTTCTTCTGAAGCTGGGGAGGCTGGCGTTTGAACAACTGGAGGAAGGAAACATCATGTTCTACCAAGAAGACCTGGAGCAGTGTGGTCTTGATGTCACAGAGGCCTTGGTGTACTCAGGAGTTTGTACAGAGATCTTCAAAAGAGAGAGTGTGATCTTCCACAAAACAGTCTACTGCTTTGTTCATCTGAGCGTTCAGGAGTTTCTGGCTTCAGTCTACATGTTCCACTGTTACACTAACAGGAACATAGAGGTGCTGGAGGACTTCCTGGGAAAAAAACATTCTGATTCAACGCTGGATGTCTTCCTGATGGGAGCAATGATAAAATCCCTTGAAAGTAAAAATGGCCACCTGGACCTGTTTGTTCGCTTCCTTCATGGCCTCTCTCTGGAGTCCAACCACAGACTCTTAGGAGGCCTGCTGGGTCAGACAGACAACAGTCCAGAAATCATCCAGAGAGCCATCAACAACCTGAAAGAGATGAACACAAAAGCCTCTCCTGACAGAAGCATCAACATCTTCCACTGTCTGATGGAGATGAACGACCACTCAGTTCATCAGAAGATCCAAGAGTTCCTGAAGTCAGAGAACAGATCAGAGACGAAACTCTCTGTGGTCCACTGCTCAGCTCTGGCCTACATGCTGCAGATGTCAGAGGAGGTTCTGGATGAGTTGGACCTGACGAAGTACAACACATCAGTGCAGGGACGACAGAGACTGATTCCAGCTGTAAGGAACTGTAGAAAGGCTCGGTAAGTCCAGATGTGATTAATATTTTATTAACAAGTAAAACTGAAGACATCAGTATTACAGCAAAGATACACACTTATCACACATGCACAATTGTTATGAACCTCCAGTTAAAAGTCCAGGGGAGGAGGAGGTTAAGCCCCGTTTCCACTGAGTGGTGCGGTACGGTACAGTTCGGTACGGTATGCAATTATTTGCGCTTCCACTGTCAAAAGTTGTGAATGGTACCAAAAGCCGAACCGTACCGTACCACTTTTTGGGTACCCTTTCGTTGGGGTACCTAGCACAGTGGTACGGTACTAAAAGGTGGAGCTAGACTCATTGCAGAACGGTGATTGGTCACTACATCACTACTTTCCGGCATACACCCGCCTATCAAGTAGGGTACTGTTGGCAGTGGAAACGCGAGCCCCGATCATGGTTTAGCGACCCGACCCGAACCGTACCGTACTGAACCGTACCGCACCGCTCAGTGGAAACGAGGCTTTAGTGACAATATAAAGAGACTGATTTATCAGTTGTTTTGGTGTTTTATTAATTATATTAATAACCAAGGGTACTCAAAAACAAGGTAACAAAAAACAACTTCCTAAAACAAGGGGGAAGCGCCTTGTTTAGGTACGGACTAGGAAAAGGTAGCTCTCCAAAAAAAAACAAAGACAAACCACAAAGGGGGAAAAACAATATTTACCACCCTCCCTCCCCCGAAGGAGTAAATCACAGTATGATCAGACTTGATCCACACCACTGCAAGGACTCCACTCTCCTGCAGTAACACCCAGCTCTCCAAGCCGTCTGTTCTCCACACTCTCCACACCAAGTCTGCCTGCCCTCTGCTTCTTGTAGCAGCACGGGGCTCCTGCTGATTGCCACTTAGGGACAGGTGTGCACCCTAGCCTTCCCGCTGCAACCTGCAGAGAGGTGGGGGGGGGGGCAGGACCTGCAGAGACAGACTCCTGGGCAGACATACACGGCTATAGGGCGGTAACACTCCCCCCCCCATAAAAATCAAACCAGGGGTTTGACTAATAAAGTCATAACTTTCGCTTGAAGCAAAAACACAAAACACCCATATCTAACGTCAGATATCTTTCAGAAGATGAATAAAGCAATCTCTCACCCGCGGGATAATGCGTCGGCTATTACGTTGTCAGCTCCCTTCTTATGCCGGATCTCCAAGTTGTTATCCTGCACCAACAGAGCCCGCCTCATCAGGCGTTTGTTGTGGTTATACATTTGGGACAGGAAAACCAGAGGGTTATCATCTGTGAAGACAACAACTGGAGAGGGGCTATAACCATCATAGACTTCAAAATGCTGCAGAGCGAGCAGCAATGCGAGGGTCTTTTTCTCTATGGTGGAGTAGTTTAGCTGATGTTTTTTAAACTTGACAGAGAAGTAGCTGACCGGATGACACATATCTCCTGCTCCATCCTGCAACAGCACTGCACCAGCATGGGTGGCACTCACATCAACCTCAAGCTTAAAGGGGAGAGAGGGGTTTGGCACTGCCAGGACTGTAGCACAACAGAGGAGAGATTTCACTGCTTCAAAAGCATGTTGACACTCGTCCGTCCACACAAACGGGACCGTGGGACTACATAGACTAGTCAGGGGGGCGACAACTACTGAGAAGTTTTTACAGAAGCGTCTGTAATAACCAGCCATCCCAAGGAAACGACGGAGTTCACGTCTGGTCGTGGGGGCTGGGTAGGTTAGCACAGCAGAAACCTTGGCGTCAACAGGACAGACCTGGCCATGGCCGACCTGCTTACCCAAGTACTTCACAGTGGCCTTTCCAAACTCGCACTTAGCTAAGTTCAGTGTCAGTGATGCTGCCGCTAACCTCTTGAACACTTCAGCCAAAGTTGACATGTGACCAGTCCAGTCGTCTGAGTAAACTACCACATCATCTAAGTAAACATCACAGTTGTGGACAGTCCCCAATACCATGTGCATTAGGCGCTGGAAAGTTGCAGGCGCATTCCTTATCCCAAAGGCCATAACAGTGTACTGCATGAAATGTTCCGGGGTAACAAATGCAGAGATATTCTGTACTAAGTAATTGACTTCCTCTTCATAATTTCTCTCTTAGCCAGAGGACAACGATGTGCATGCTGCTTAATGGGGGCAGCTGTCCCAACGTCAATATCATGCCGTAGTAGCACAGCACATCGCTAAACAGAGAGAGAGATGAGAAGTTATTAACAACATTACATCATCACGCTGATCTGGGGAGAGATAGGCCAAATGTGCACCTAGGTTAGACAAGAGCTCTGAATAAGGCAACCTACCACCCTGGTGACCTTCACCGAGCCCTGCTAAGCCATCATCGGGTTCAGCCCTGTCACAAACCAAGGAAGCAGAGTGGTGGCCTGGAGCAGCAGTCTTGTATTGTAGAGTTTTTTTTCTGCTTCTCCTGAACGGCTTCTCTGGAATGATAGGGCTTCAACATGTTAATGTGACACAGGCGTTTCTTTCTCTTACGGTCAGGTGTGTGAAAGATGTAATCAGTCTCCGACACTTTGTCTTCCACCACATAGGGTCCGGAAAAATGGCAGTGAGTGCAGCACCAGGCACAGGCAGCAAAACCAACACTTGTTCACCTGGTTGAAACTGCCGTTTGACTGTTTTTCTGTCAAACCGCTGCTTCATGCCTTCTTGTGACAAAGCCAGATCTCTCTTTGCCAGGGAGGTGGCACAGTGCAACCGCTCTTTGTTTTGTGGACACAAATTAACCAACAAATTAACCTTTGGCAAGGAGCCAGACACCAGCTGCTCCTTAAGCACTTTAAGTGGTCCCCGCATGTTATGACCAAACACAAGTTCAGCTGGACTGAACCCCAAAGACTCTTGCTTAGCATCACGAACAGCAAAAAGCATGTACGGCACACCCTCATCCCATTGTCTTCCTGTGTCATAACAGAATTTCTTCAATGTGGACTTAAGTGTCTGGTGCCAGTGCTGAAGCGCAACTTGTGACTGAGGGTGATAAGTGCTTGACACGGAGTGTGAAATTCCCAGGGCTTGCAGTGTGTGACGGAAAGTCTTGGACAGGAAATTGGTACCTTGGTCAGTTTGTACAACTTTCGGCAGTCCAAAAGTAGTAAAGAACTTTGTGAGAGCTTTTGTGATGGCGGGGGCGGTGATTTTTCTGAAGGGCACAGCCTCAGGAAAACGTGTGGACACGCACATTTAGCAAAAACTGGTTCCCTGACTTAGTCCTAGGCAAGGGACCAACACAATCCACAATAACATGTTCAAAAGGCTCACCAACCGCTGGAACTGGATGGAGTGGAGCCGGAGGCACAACCTGGATTGGTTTACCAACGATCTGACAGGTACTGAAAGTTTTGCAATAGCGTGCTAAATCTGACATCATGCCTGGCCAGAAGAAATGCCTGAGCACACGGTTGTAAGTTTTGGTGACGCCTAGGTGACCTGACCACAGATGTTCATGTGCTAGCCCTAGCATGTGCTGGCGCCATCCCACCGGAACTGCAATCTGATAGACAGTGTGGTGAACTCCAGTCAGATCATCTGCCATCCCACCACAAGGAACCCACTTACGCATCAATACTCCATCCTCAATGAAAAATCGCTGCTGACTGGTACGCTCACTAGTGTCACACCCAGCTGCAGCAAAACATTTAGCTAGGGAGGGATCACTCTGTTGAGCATTGATAAGGACCTCGTGGGTTAAGGGCAATGTTCCCTTAGGAACAGAGGAAGCATCACCTACCGGCACCTGTGCTAGATAGTTCTCTGCCCCACCACTAGGAGGCAGCTGATCCTCCTTAAATGCAGAAGAGAACCATGAATCTGAAAGGTCCACCTCTTGGGCCTGTTTACGGGCCTGCGCCCTGGTCAATACACTGACTGAAAAAACCTCAGGGTGCTTCTGAACCAACTCATCAGGTTCAGTTTCAGGGATCAAAGTATCCACCACCTCTGGGTCTGGAAAAACCTTTCCGCCAGCAATTTCATTTCCAAGGATAAAATCTACACCATTAACAGGAAAATGGGAACGAACTGCTACGGGAAAGAAACCAGATGCTAGCTTGGACTGCACATGAATGGTATGTAAAGGAGCCGGTACAAAGCTCATCCCGATACCGTGAACTACAGTGCTCACGTCACAGGCAGATTGAGAGGTCAATACAGAGCACACTCTGCGATAAGGTGATCAGGTTTGTGACAAAAAAAACAACGCTTGTCCACCTGTGCCTCTGAGCCAACACGAGTACTCTGAGTGGTACTAGGATTCTTTACAGTATCATCATAAGCGGGTGAGTGATGTCTGACAGGCATGTTCTTGTGTGTCAAAGCGAACTCATCAGCAAGTATAGCAGCCTGCTTTAGCGTGGTTCCTTTCTGTTCATTGAGATAAACAACGATCTTTTCAGACACACAGTTCTTGAACGCTTCCAACAGCATCAGCTCACGAACTGAGGAGAAATCATCTGCCTTACATGCAGCACACCACTGATCAAACAGAATCCCTTGTTCTCTAGCGAAATCAATGTAAGTCTGTCCCGCCCCTTTCCTGAGAGCCCTGAAGTGTTGCCTGTAAGCCTCTGGCACCAACTCATACACCCGCAAGATGGCGCTCTTAACTTTTTCGTAGGAGAGGCTATCTTACACAGACAGCGATGAGCAAGCCTCCTGAGCTTTCCCTGATAGTTTACATTGTAGCAGGATGGCCCACACATCTTTTGGCCACCTCAAGGCAACAGCAATGCGCTCAAAAGCAGTGAAATAGCTCTCATGTCGGTTTCACGGAAGACAGGGACTAGAGAAATATATTTACTTACATCAGAATTACTAGACGTGTCAGATCCTGTTGACATGACACCAGCAGCAGTGGCTGAGAACTGTGCTGACCGCAGCCCCAGCTCCCGCATTCTAATGGCAGTTTCCGCCTCCAACTTCTTTAACTCCAACTCCCTCCTGAGCTGGTGTTGGCGTTCGCGCTCACGCTCCTCCTGCTCCGAGTGAAGCCGGTCCAAACGAACCTTCAGCCACGCGTCCTCTCCAGAAGTCGGGGAGGGTGAACTGCTTACTCTCGCCCTGTTTCACACCGGGTGTATCCGCCACATCAGGTGGCATTAAACTAATATTAAACCTGCTTATTGAAATGATTTCTGCACTCTGTTTCTATAGTGTGTCTGTTTATTGTTTTTTTTCATAAACAGACACACAGACATATCTGTGATCTGCTGGAACTAAAGTCACTCAAATTTTTAAGTTTTCATTCTTTTCTTGCTATTCCATTTGTTCTGAGCAGTTTTCATAATTTATATAATATTATTATTGCTTGATCTCAAAGGATGAGGGCAAACTTATCTCCCTTTTGAAGATCGAACAGAGCACCCCCCTCTTTAACTTCCATGAAAAAAGGTGCATCTTTACATTGTTTAGTTCAAACAATGAATATCCTTTATTGTGTTTTGCTACATTAGAAATTAGTTTGATTTATAAACAGTTGGTTCAGCTGTACATGTTCTCTACCAGTTTAGCAGCGTGGACTGGAGCAAGAGTTTCAGAGTGGTGAGTTATTAATCTGTAACAAAAGTATCTTTAAACCATTTTAACTGAGCTCTGTCTCTACATCACAGTAACAACTTTATGTCCACGGACTGCCTGGAGAGTAGCTAGTTTTTGGAAGGGAGAGGAGAGGTGTATGCTGGAACACCTGTGTTTTTGAGGGCGTGTTGGAGTAGCTGCTTGGCGAGCATTATATGAGGCGCATTTAACTTTCATCCCTGTGTCGTCACAGTGATGAAATCGAAGTGGCTGGACTACAAATGAGCTGTTTTCAAGCAGTTCAAAGCAGAGTTTTCTGTGGGAGGTGGGAACTCCCTTTGGGCTAGACTTTTTCACTTTACAAACCTATTACATGCACAAAAAAGATATGTAACTCAATAAAGGAGAGGGGAAAAGCCTTAAAGCATAATACCATCTCTTTAAAACTTGTACCATTTTCTCACCTTTTTTGTCTATACAATATCTAGCAGTCATTAAATTAACTTAATGGGATATAAAAGCAGGAGTGACACTAAAGCAGATGACTGAGGTAATACAGTTTCATAAGTGCAGTTACAAACTACAGTAATTTTACAGCTCATTGTTTAAAAAACACACAAAGCACAGAGTTTACAATCATTTGGCACTTTTACAGTCAAATTTTACATTCATGTGCTTTATGATCAAAATGTATAATCCTATTTTTGTAACAAAATGACAGATTTTATTATACTTTTAAGTTTTATGTTCTCTTCCATCACAGACTTTCTGACTGTGGACTCTCAGAGATTCACTGTGAAGTTGTGGCCTCAGCTCTGAAGTCCAACCCCTCTCATCTGAGACAGCTGGACCTGAGCTACAACAACCTGCCAGATTCAGGAGTGAAGCTGCTGTCTTCTGGACTGGAGAATCCAAATTGTAGTGTGGAGAATCTGGGGTCAGTTCATGTATTCTGCTCTTGTTCAGCGTACATATACCAAATTTAAATCTATAACACAAGTTTGCCAGCCTGGCTCCGAATTAAGTTTGTACTCAAATTGGATTCATGTTATTAAGGAAACTGTAGGATTTAAGTGTGTTGTGAAATTACATTTACATTACGTTTATTAATTTAGCTGTTGCTTTTAGCCATTATGTTGGGTCAGATGTGTGACCAGGCTGGGACAGTTAAGCCTGGTCCCCAGCTTTATAAACCTTGTCAAAAAATACTCCATTAACTTTCTACTATAGTAAGTAAGTTTGCAGTCAAAAACTTCTCTGGAGACAGAAAAGAGTTTATTCCAAAACAGAACAAATAAACCCATACAACATCCCTGCAGGTCGGAGGATGGAGTCAGTCCTATGGTCTGCAGACAGCCTTATATATCCCCCTCTGGGCTGGTTTTCCCCCTCCTTTCCTCATGGTGAACCAATTAACAAGGTTTTCCAGCTGTCATTCAATACTGTATTGTTGACTTTGTATATTTTTATACTACTGGATAAGAAATTCACCATTTACACTTCAGCTCCAGTCTCACCGTTTTGTTTTTTTTAAAGTTATGCATGCACAATCTGACACAATTATATTTCTTAAAAATGATCACAAGAAAAACATATGTAATGCTGTATCTTTCATTAATGCTTGGTTTCTTACAGTAATCTTGATGTTATGCTGGCAGTTTTCTACTTTCTGCTTATCATCTTTTTGACGTCTTCTATTCATCGTCTCTCCGTTGTGAAAAGTTCATCCTCTCTGTTGTGAAAAGTTCATCCTCTCTCTCTGACGTGAAAAGATAAGCTAAAACTCCTTCAGCAAGTTCACTCAAAGTTCACATAGGCTATAAGCATCAGAGGTTGGAAGTTGACAATCAACCCCTTAATGAGTAATTAAACATGTAGTCTTAATTGGTAATTAAACTTGTATTCTTAATAGCAGCAGACTAACACATCAGCAGTTCCTCCTGTAGTCATACCAGCTGTAGACCAAAGCCTGCACCTGTAACAGCAGATTTTGAACACCTGCAGCCTCTCCTGCAGTCATAAATCTACAGTAGATAACAGTTGAACTAGGCGTGCATAGTCTCAGTGTCTGCAGTCAATGCTCCTACTCAAGGATCTTAACCACAGTGAGCCTGTTTCTACAGTTCAGCACTTATAGATCACTTATAAAGACAAGGCACATCTAGGTAGAAAGATTAAAAAGTAAGTAAGGATAATTAATAAACTGAATAAGAATGATTAATACTAATTAAGGATAATAAAATGATTAAAAATGATGAATTAAGAATGATTACTTATTAATACTGAGTAAAGATAATAAAATTATTAAGAATTATTAATGATTAATACTGATTAATAGGGCTGGGTATCGAGTTCAATAATTTTTAGGCACCGACCGAATTGCTTCAGTATCATAAAATGCCTTGTCTTTTGGTACCAAAGTTCGATACCTAAAGGTTCTTGTTAACGCCAATGAGCCAATAAGCATGCAGCATTCTTGATGTGCCCACATCTAAAAGTGATTGTAATTGGCTGTGGTGATGTAAACACTAGCTCACGCCGGTTACGCACAGAGAAGTGGCTCGTGGATGTAAAAGACGTGGAGAAAATCAGAAGTGTGGCTTGATGCAACAGCAAGCGATGTAATATTTGTGACATAAGATAATTGCTGCCAAGAGACGACACAACAATCCTGGTGAAGCCTTTCACTGTGCGTGAAATAAACTTAAGAACAGAAAGTCGCTCCGTCTTTCCTGCAACAAGACAGAGCCGGTGCATCATTGTCTCTGCACTCTGCGGCCACCGAGCTTGCTTCAACACGCCCACCGTACGAGCAGCGTTGGGCAGCAGCATCGCTACAAGTAGCACCGTTACTGGTTTAACGACATTTCTCAGTAGCTTGGTGGCAGCGTCGCTGTTTTCTGAATCAAATCAAAGCTCTTTTGTTGACAGAGTAGCGCGGTAGGTTCCACACACGCTACATTTTTCCAAGTGTTTCTGAAGGATCAGTTAAGTGACGGCACTGTCGCACACTGCGACTTTGCTGCAGTGGATTAAAGAGTTTACTTTCTATTGTGATAGTTGTCGCCTGGCCACCTCATCCTTTAGTGAGGAGGAAACTTTGATATGTAGAGGCAGAAACTTGTTTCCATGAGATAAGATGAGAGATTTCTGTCTCTTTCTCTCAGGCCTGTTGCCATGAATGTTTAGGTTGCAATGTTGCCAGAGCACGAATTCACATATAAACAATAAAAAATATATAATTAATAAACAATGAAAGGACATTATAAAAACTGAAGAAAGAGGAATAAAAACAACAAAAACACAATATAGGCCGATGTTACATTGAAAATATATCTTGGTTTTGACAAGCAGTAGCATTTTTCAAAGGAACAATTATTAAAATAAAGTATTAATGATAATAATTTATTAATTAAGTTACTTCATACAAACAACAATGGTTCTCCGTTTGTTGAGAAAATATACATATCAAAAAAAGTATCGTTCAGGAACCGGTATCGAAGTCGAGGTATCAGTATCGATATCAGTATCGATATTGAAAATCTTTGAACGATACCCAGCCCGACTGATTAAAGATAATGATGTCTGTTTCTTGACTGATTTCTGTTTTTTGTCTGCACTGCTCCCCCTCTCTGTGTCCTACGCATGCCCTCTGCTGATCATGCTATTTTAACCTTAACCTGACACTGTGGAATAAGCTGTTTTTTTGACATTCTTACTGGGATGGACTATATTGATGTATGTTTTGTTACACAATTTTCTGCTAATTCTGCTTCTACATTTTCCTTTGCTGGTGTTTTTGATGATGCCTCACTCTGCTCCCAAAGCACACATGCCTGCTTACACACACACACACACACACACACACACACACACACACACACACACACACACACACAACACACAGCCTGGGCAGTTAGATACAAAAGGAACACATACACTATGAGCTTCAGAGTTTTAACACTGTGATCCTAACTTTACACTATAAAATAACACTTTAAATGATGACAATGTAGACCACCATCGCTCTAGTAATTAATAACAATTTAGGCTATAATTCTCTAAAATAATTCACAACAATGGTCACACATTGGTCACATTGAGAAATGAACTCAGGTCTCCCACCCTAAAGGCATGTGTCTTGCATCCCTCTTAAATTCTTATTTAAAATTTTTCTTAAAAGTGAGACAAATGTACAAAAAAAAAGTTCAGGAATAATGTGTTTTTTACGGTGGCTCCGAGGGCTCAGTGAGGAATATTTTTTTAAGGACTACGAATTTTTTTTTGAGGACTACTTTGCGTCCCCTCGCAATACTTTTGCATTCCCTCGCAATACTTTTGCATTCCCTCGCAATACTTTTGCATTCCCTCGCAATACTTTTTGCGTCCCCTTGCAATACTTTTGCATTCCCTCGCAAAATGTTTTGCATTACGCCATAAAATGTTTTGCATTCCCTCATAATTCCTTTCTTCTTCCGTTAGCCTACTTCCGAGCCATAGCTGTGTATGCTCAGCTGCTCTCAGCGTTAAACTCCAGCTTATTGAATTTTACTTTGAATGGAGCATTTCCTATGTTGATAAAGTAGCCTGTTACTGCTCAAATACACGTATTTATGTAGACTTCAATCAAAAGGACCAGGCACCACGGCGGTGATCGCTCCAGAGGAGAGAGAAGACAGCCGGATAGATGCCATGCTGGGCCAGCTTGGACGTAAGGCTGCTCCCGGTAAATGTCCGGTCTGGAGGAAATGGGAGTCATGCTGCCAAACACCGGAAATCGAAGACTGTTAAGCCGACATCTTTACACAGACCGGCCCCATCAGTGTCCTGGAGCATGCAGCGGCGACCGCATAAGGCTCCGCCGAGATGAGAGGAGAGGGACTCTGTGTTTACATCGGTGATGCTTGGTGCTTAAACAGTCAAAGTGAATGGACACTGTTAGGCTAGACTTACTTCAGATAGGGTTGCAGTATTAGTATACTGGACTTTATAATGATCCAGTCCCGCCATTCTCGCTCCCCTGACAGTCAGCTGTCTCATTTATTAAATTGCGTCTTTTTTTACGGGCCTGTTAACTTTCCAGCTTTCCTTTAAAAATCACATTAAACAATAAATGGCATTCCTTCTTTTGGCTGGCCAGCCTGTCTAATTTTTGTTTTGTGTATTGTTTTGTAAGTTGAATTAGGCTATTGTGACTTTGGTTTTAGCACACTGGACTGTGAGAAACGGCATTTCGTTCATTACTCGTTCTGTGGATGAATGACAATAAACCAGCGGTTTTCAATAGGTGAGGCGCGCCTCCCCTGGGGGGCGCCAAAGAGTGACAGGGGAGGCGCGAGTCAGTTTATAATACTGCGACTTTGTTTTTTGTTTTTTTAAGTCCCGTTAAAACAGCACGGGTTGCGGGTTGGCGTTTTTGGGGCTTATTAAAAAGGGTAGCTTGTTAGGAAAATCTGACAAGCAACTTTGTTTTCTTTACATCATAGTTGCTGATACGGATTAGCCCACATAAGCAGAGAGCAGTCTGTTTTCTTTCGCTTTGAATGGTTCTGTTTAAAAGTATAATGGTCACGGTTGCCGCTTTCTCAATCTCCAATACATTGATTGACACTGTCTGCTCCCAGCTATAGCCAATCAGTGCAATCATATAAGTGCTGTATGCGTAATTCGTCAAAACATTCGGCAATTTCAGCGTTATGGAGGAGATCCACAATTCCCAGATAATTAAATATTTTAATAAATAGGCCTATGTGAATTAGCTACACTGCACAAACCAAAAGTAATCCTACCCACCGGATGAAGAAGGGTTGACTCTCCCCAGAACATAAAATCTTCATTTTATTTTATTTTAAGCTTCATGAAAAATATGTGAATCTGTTCGATCTGAAAACATGCCTTCAATGCAGTTGACTGTTAAATGTTGTGTTCCGTGAACAAACAGCGTTGTCGCTCATTGATCAGGTAGAGCTGTCCATTGTGCTGATTTTGTTCGAGACGCTTTTCAACCGTCAGGTGTCGCCGTCGGTAGCTTTAGCGCCGATTACACGTTAAAGGGATAGTTCACTTCAAATGAAAATTCTGTCATCATATAGGCTTCATTAAGTTGTTAGTCAATCCTGATGGATTCTTCTGTTGAACACAAAGGAATATATTTTGAAGAATGTCAGTAACCAAACAGTTAACTGGAACCATTGATTTCCATAGTATTTTTTAGTAAGTCAATGGGACCAGTTTACTGTTTGGTTACTGACATCAAAATATATTCCTTCGTGTTCAGCAGAAGAAAGAAATTCATACAGGTTTGAAACAACTTGAGGGTGAGTATATGATGACAGAATTTTCATTTTGATGTGCATCCCTTTAAGCATGTTTTGTTGACTTGTGGTTAGGCATATGCTACTGATGTTCAGTGATTTTAAAAGTAGCCTCAATTAGGCCTGCATGAAGTTGGAAATTATTTGCTGTTGCAAAGAATCATTTATGAATGCACTTAAAAAAAAGAAAATAAAATGTCTTCAAATAAAATTTAAAAAAGGATTTGTTGTTGATCAGACAATCAGTTGTTATTGAAACTCATCATTGCCTGGAACACACAAAAGATGGCATTTACTGCAGTGGCGTGGGTTAGGGCAGGCAGACAGTGTTTAGGCTAGGTAGCTGGGGACGCTGGACGGGGGCTCGGCTGTTCTTACCTACTCTAAGGGGAGGCTCACATTCACCCAATTTGAAAACCCCTGCAATAAACGATCTTGAACTAATCAATGTCAGTAGATTGGTTTCTATTTTGCATTGGTCCACATAATCTTAACAAGAGATTATATTATCATTGTCTTTTTTTAATTGATACTGAAAGTGTGTTTACTGGTTCCCACAGAGGTTGCTGCTTGAAAGCTGATTTTCATTTGGTGCATGCGCATAGACTATAAACACGCTTATAACAACAGCTGTATTTCACTCTCACAGCCATAAGTGTCTGGCAAGCCGAGACAGTCAGACGAAGAGAGCCACTGCCCAGCTATGTCAGCAAGACAGAGTATGAGGGTTTTGTGAGAAGTCCCAGTGCGCATCGAAAAAGGCACGGCACATTAAAGAGGAAAATGTAGCCTAACCTATAGGCCTAACGCTACTGGTCGGTGCCGCTTAGTAGCCTACCAGCCCACTGCCATAACTTATTGAATTTACTTTAACTAACTGCATAAAAATGCCTACTGAACAGTAGCCTATACTATCAGAATAGGCGATGCCATAATGCCATTGGATCATCGCGTAAAATCACGCGTTTTGGGCCTGGCGCAAGAGCGGACAGTCGGTGATCATTCCCTCTGGCTGGATGAAATTTTACATGTAGAGAGTATAGCCTACAAGTAATAATTGAGAATGCACGTTTCATTTTAAAAGAGCTGGATCCATCCATATCAGCGCAATGCCACCCTTTGAACTGCATTACCTATTCTGATTGTAGGCTAACTGTTCATCAGGTATGTCCTAATTAGTGAAAGTAACATGCCCCAGACGTGAGGTCTGCAGTCTATTTTAATGCTAATTTCTGTAGATAACAGAAATGATGAGACAGGCAACAGGTTGTGCGCTTCCCTTCTTCGCTTCTGTCGTATTAAAGACGAGCAAGCCACACAAAGCGGTCTCGCTTAGGGAGGAAAGGCCCCTTGTGGCAAAAAATCAGTATTACGCCCCAAAAAATGTACATCAAATTAACGACATTATACTCTGCCACAACAATAAACACATGGAAATTACACAGACTTTGCTAATAAAATCACAATGTGACCACACATTGCTGTGTGCCACATAAAATCAAAAGGTTCTTGAGGTGGCCTGGTAGGCTATAGGCTACTGAGCGGTACCAACTGTCTACTTACATTTTCCACTTTAATACCGTGCCTTTTCTTGCGCACAGCAAGCACTTCTCGCAAGACCCATCCCGTAGTCTCGTCTTGCTGACCTAGGCCAGGAGGGGATCTCTTGGTGGTTTGACAGCCACTAGCACTATGTGTGTGAAATACAGCTGTTGGATTTATAAACATGTGTTCATATGCGTGCACCAAATTTAACTCAGCTTTCCAGCATTCAGAAGCAACCTCTGTGGTAACGAGTCAAGATAGCCTTCTCATTTTAGTAAATGACTCTCGACTAATGCAAAATAGAAACCAATGGACTGACATTGATTAGTTCAAGATCGCTTATTGTCATTCATCCACAGAACGAGTAATGAACGAAATGCCGCTTTCACAGTCCAGTGTGCTAAAACCAAAGTCACAATAGCCTAATTCAACTTACAAAACAATACACAAAACAAAAATTAGACAGGCTGGCCAGCCAAAAGAAGGAATGCCATTTATTGTTTAATGTGATTTTTAAAGGAAAGCTGGAAAGTTAACAGGCCCGTAAAAAAAGACGCAATTTAATAAATGAGACAGCTGACTGTCAGGGAGCTAGAATGGCGGGACTGGATCATTATAAAGTCCGTGATACTAATACTGCAACCCCTATCTGAAGTAAGTCTAGCCTAACAGTGTCCATTCACTTTGACTGTTTAAGCACCAAGCATCACCGATGTAAACACAGAGTCCCTCTCCTCTCATCTCGGCGGAGCTCATGCGCTGCGCTCGCTGCATGCTCCAGGACACTGATGGGGCCGGTCTGTGTAAAGATGTCGGCTTAACAGTCTTCGATTTCCGGTGTTTGGCAGCATGACTCCCATTTCCTCCAGACCGACATTTACCGGAGCAGCCTTACGTCCAAGCTGGCCCAGCATGGCTCTATCCCGGCTGTCTTCTCTCCTCTGGAGCCGATCACCACCGTGGTGCCTGGTCCTTTTGATTGAAGTCTACATAAATACGTGTATTTGAGCAGTAACAGGCTACTTTATCAACATAGGAAATGCTCCATTCAAAGTAAAATTCAATAAGCTGGAGTTTAACGCTGAGAGCAGCTGAGCATACACAGCTATGGCTCGGAAGTAGGCTAACGGAAGAAGAAAGGAATTGTGAGGGAATGCAAAACATTTTGCAGCTGAATGCAAAACATTTTATGAGCTTAATGCAAAACATTTTGCGAAGGAATGCAAAAGTATTATGAGGGGACGCAAAAGTATTACGAGGGAATGCAAAAGTATTGCGAGGGGACGCAAAGTAGTCCTAAAAAAAAAATTCGTAGTCCTTAAAAAAATATTCCTCACTGAGCCCTCGGAGCCACCGTAGTTTTTATACCAATGCTGAACACAGCGTTTTAAATTTTGTACACAACATGCCCCTCCCCTCACACACACACACACACACACACACACACACACACACACACACACAATACATACACAAATACTAAAATTCACATACCGGAGCACAGAGACAGAGATTGTGAAGTGCATTTCCAAATGCAGGTGTTTGAAGTATCATATCTGATCAATCGCAACAAAAATGTACCCCATCCTTCCTACCCACATTATCATGTCTACAAAGTCTATCATGAGATGTCTAAATGGACTGTCAGGAAGAGGTATGTGTGCAATTGGAGCTGAAAATGATTTCCTTGTGTTATAGTGTGCACAATCCTGGCTCTCGTTTAAAGTTCTATTGACTGTACCCGCTAGATATGGTGACCACCATACAGCCTAAAGGCTCCTGAGCACTTGCCCTCTCGAGCAGTGGTCTGGGCCATGTGCATTCCTTATAGCAAAGTGTGTTCGGCAAATTGGTAGTACAAAATGACCATGCACACCTCTCCATAGTCCTTTTTGGGGCCCATCTTCAGTTACCTGTATAGCTCCTTTCTTTAACCATGGATTTCTCATACACATCCGCTGCCTCCTGTGCTGATATAAGACATGACAGGTCTCTCAATCTTCAACTGCCAAAACTGGATTCAATGGATCCATGACATCTCCTACTCCTCGTTTTGCGACTTCATCTGCTAGGTTCTTATCTTTGGCTATCAATGTGCCTGTTTTCTGGTGTGCTAGGCATTTTATAATTGCTACAGCTGTTGGGAAGTGGATTGTCTCTAATAATGCATAAATGGCTTCTCTGTATGCTACTGGAGTTCCATCTGCCCTATAAAACCCTCTCTGTTTCCAGGTGTTGCCATGCACATGACACACTCCATGAGCAATGCTGAGTGTGTATATACATTCAGATTTCGAATTTGTTTTTTTCATAAGCTTTACGCAATAATCGAAATTAAATCAACTAAAAGCTTGAAATATCTCATTTTGCATGTAATGAGTCTATATAATATATTAGTTTCACCTTTTAAGTTTAATTACTTAAATAAATTAACTTTTGCACGATATGCTAATTTTCCAAGTTTCACCTGTATATTGCAGTTTTGTGTCACACCATAAGAGTTCTCAGTGAGGCAAATTTTCATATTCATTTTATAGGTGTCATTTACACTGAAATCGGGGGACATGTCTCCATCACTTTTTCAAAAAGAATTTAAGTATGTTCTGAAAAATGGCTTGCAACAAGAAATGTTAAAAAAGCAGACATATATAGCTACATATGGAAAAGATACGGTCAAACTACAAAAATGAGTTTGCTTGGCAATGTTGTTGACTAACACCCAGCAGCTACCTTGCTCAGACCATAAATCCCTATGTAATATGAAGGAAGGAAAATAGAGGCAACAGCAATAGGTGACGCAAAAACAAGGGAGGCATTGATAGTCAATTAGACATTAGACGTTGCAGAAAGTAGGCTCAATAAAAACAATAATAATCTGCATGAAGTGTAGTTTTAATATTTGACACTGTGCTTATCAACATCGGAAGAGTTACACGGCTACTTAAATTAGGCATGGCAAGCTTAACAGAATGCAATTCATCCTAGGAAAACATCCAACGTTTTTTGCAATCTATGCCATTGGGCTGAGGAAGTCCAGCATATCATTATGTCATGCGGAAATTAGAAATACAGAAGGTGAGAAATAATGGCACCATTGTGAAAAAAGAAAGTTTTAGTACAAGATGGAAAAATGTCATTGTGTACATAACACAGGGTTGTAAAGTGAAATGCAGTTTGTAGTGCCCTTCTGCTATGAAGCAGACAATATATGCAATAATTATAAAATGGTAAACAGGGAAAAACTCTTGCATGGAGTGGTGGGGAGGATATATTTAAATTTGCATTAGTGACTCATGGCTACATCTATAGAACAGTCAAGGAGAGTAGACACAGTTGAGAGAGACAAGAGTAGAATAGTAGAGGACAACGATAAAAGTATGTGGAATGTGGAGCAAGTGTTACTGGGAGGAAATGTTTTTTGGTTTTGGCACAACTGGATTGAAAGAAAGCTTTAAAATGAATGGACATTGTGGATGCCGACTTCTGTAAAGCCTCGATGAAGAAGGAGAAGTGTTTTACACATTTGGAAAGATACACTTTGGCCATGCAGTCATAGGCGTTGTCGTGAGTGCGACACGGTGGACCCAAAAGTGCTCGGGGAGCTCTGGAAGGGAGAATTGTGTTTTTCTGCTAGTCCATGACCAGTTGAAAAGTTTTGCTTTAATGTCATCGCTGGAAAAGGCTGATTCGCTGGCTGGGTGGGTGCCTCTGTGTTGACATGAATAGGTGTATGCTGACATTCGGTTGATGTCTGTAGACGGCTGACATTATGATGATCCACAATAACACAATGACAAAGTCGCTACTCATTTTAGGGAAAAGCTCAGTGATTAGGACATAGTAATGTTGAGAAACACATTTAAAACCTGAACACATCTGATTGGATTATAAAGTGATTTTTATCTCCATCATTTATTCTTTATCCAGATTGAGTCGCTGCAGTTTGTCAGAGATCAGCTGTGCTTCTGTGGCCATAGCTCTGAAGTCCAACCCCTCCCATCTGAGAGAGCTGGAGCTGGCTGACAACAACCTGCAGGATTCAGGAGTGAAGCTGCTGTGTGGTTTTCTGGAGAGTCCAAACTGCAGACTGGAGACTCTGGGGTCAGTTCACTGACTGACTGTTACTATTGTAGATCTTATATGTTTAATTAACAATTGAACCTAATTTATGTTCATACATAACTTATATTCATGAAGTTGTTAATTTCCTTTTGTTAATATTTTCACGTTTCTAAATTAAATCTGCAGTCAAAAAGACTTGTTTCTTAAAGAAACTGTTTATTATCCGCAATTGTAAGTCACTTTGGAGAAAAGCATCAGCTAAATGAATAAACATAAATGTAAATCCTCTGAACTAATATTTGTTTTGAATTGACACAGTTTATTTGCTGAAGTAGAAATATTTCTTTGGTTCTGTTGACATTTGGATGATGTCTACAGAAAGCTGACATTGTAAAATCTACATAATTTGTTCTTTATTCAGATTGAGAGGCTGCAGTTTGTCAGAGATCAGCTGTGCTTCTCTGGCCTCAGCTCTTAAGTCCAACCCCTCCACTCTGAGAGAGCTGAGGCTGAGTGACAACAAGCTGCAGGACTCAGGAGTGAAGCTGCTGTGTGGCTTTCTGGAGAGTCCACTCTGCAGACTGGAGACTCTGAGGTTAGACACCATTTTTACTTCTGTGCTGAGATTAATATGATCTGATTTGATGACTCCACTATTCCTAAAATAAATATTGTAGATATGTTTTGTTTCATTAAAGCAGCAGTTGGTAACAATTGAACAAACAATGCAAAAACTTTCCGCGTCTTTCTCTGCTGCTCGTATCACTCCGCTAAGCCCCACCCTCCAAAAATCCACCTGGTGCTCTGCGAAATTCTGCCCGTATAGGGTTCGCTCTCCAAGGCGAGAACCTCGCCAAAACTCCAGACTAGTTTTCTCACAGACGCCCCTCCGATGTTCACGGTCAAGGACAGAGTGCCCCAGGCTTCAGAGGCAGCTTCAACATGTCTAACTGAAGGATGAGAGAGGCAAGTACACAACTGCCCCCCCTCACTTTCCCCTCCCATCCTGCCTCTTTGCAACTTGTCGATATGAGCACCATGGCATCGGACATAATGAGCCTGAAGATCCATTTGGAGCTGAAACATGTTCCAACATATGTTTTGTATTATAAACTGTTGTTGGAGGAGGAAGTATGGGCTGTTCTTTCATTACTGATAGTTGTTTCACAGACATTGTGTTTACAAAACTTCTGACGCCAAGCTGACGATACTGAGCTTGAGTGAGAGCCTGACCCTGTCTTAGAGACTGCTTCCTGTCTCTGATTGTTTATTTTGTTTAGGGAGAGGTGGATTCAGCAGTAGGAGGACAAACATGATTTCTTTCACAGATATCTGTCTCATGCAACAGCACAAAATGCACAGACAAACTACAATACATAATATATTATAACCCACTGTGACAGAAACAATGTTTGACACATTCATTTTGTTGTTTATATTTGAGCAACACAGACTTTATACAGCTTATTGAGCAGTCAAAACATGTTGTGATTTGTATTTGGACTATTTTATCGTAGCTTTTGGTGCCTTTTATTTGGGTTTGCTTTTAATAAAATGTGTGCCTTCAAATGAAAAGGCTATGAGCAGAAAATGTTGTAAGGTCAATAAATACTGCATACAAACAACTAAGAGCATAAGCGGATGGCTTGAAGCACTGAGACTGGCTGCTGGAATGGACACAGCCCCACGCCATTTGGGTGAGGCTGGCACAGACATGTTACGCACAAAGCCCTGCATTTATTATAAGACAAACAGCAACAGCAAGCACCTACACACCCGCTAAAGGCCCTGCGTCCCTGGACTCTGTTGCACACTGATCCCGGTTCCTGTGTGAGGCCTGGTTCAGTGCGTAAAGTCCCGGAGGTGATGGAGCAGCTTTTTATCAGAGCAACATACTTTCATTTGGAGCTTATTTGGGACTGATGGGCGTTTTAGTGCTCGATCCCTTGGAGCACCACAAGTAGCCAATGTATAATTCTAGGAACAGACAAAAACTTCTAGTTTGCACGGAATGCGCTCCACAAACAGGTGGTACAGACGTGGTACAGCTCATCATTGTATTTGGACTGTTTCACTCTGAACATAAAAGAAAAGTTACACCACGGATGGTCAGATCCAAGTCTGTGCACGTCCAGACCCATGTCTGTGCGTAATAGTCCCAGGACAGCGCAGAGCACTGTTTCCCAAAGCCACAAAACATTATGAAGGCTTGCTTTGCACGCGGGGGGTACAGCGCCCCGTATCTGTCCGTGTAAGCATAATCTCAAGCACCAAAATACGGCCATTTCTACAGAAGATTGATAAATGAGGGCCAATGTGTTCCATACTTGATGAGCCATTTCAATCTACATACACCGCGGGGTCCCTCAAATGGAAGTAGCCATGTTGTGCCGCCATGTTCCTACAATAGCCCAAACGGACAAACTGCTCGTTGAACTCTTTCTTTAGCTCTGAACAGATTTTTAAACACTGAATGATTTCAAGCAGGAACATTGTCTTCTAAAGTTACACCATGTATTCTTTGTTCAGATTGTGGGGCTGCAGTTTGTCAGAGCTCAGCTGTGCTTCCGTGGCCTCAGCTCTTAAGTCCAACCCCTCCCATCTGAGAGAGCTGGAGCTGGCTGACAACAAGCTGCAGGATTCAGGAGTGAAGCTGCTGTGTGATTTTCAGAAGAGTCTACACTGTAGACTGGAGACTCTGAGGTAAGATACACATGTTTTACTTCTATGCTGACATTAATTTGATGTGAAAGTTGTGATGACACTAAACTGCAGACACACATATCATACAGATTGTTACAAACTTGGCTCGGGCTTGTAACAAAAGGGAGGACACAATTTTTCCATAATTTCTGCCATCTTTGGAAACTTTGGGATCTTAGGTTGAATCTTAAATCAGTTTCTGTGGGTTTTTATTTGTGTTTGGCTGCCCACGAGTTTGTATACATGGAGCCACTGGTGGAGCTGCTGGTGGAGTTTAAGAGGGGAAAGCACTATGTCTTTACTGAAGTAGCAGCACGTTGTCATTAATTTTGATGAGAGCTCTTTTTACCTTATTGTATTTTAGTTTTTAACCTGTATCCTGTTGGTTTAGGTGTTTAGAGTTTCCATTTTCTAAACTTACACATTCTGAAACTTCTTACCTCTGAAAAGAATATTAAATCCTGAATAATTTCAAGCAGGAATATTGTTTTCTAAAATTACATCCTTTATTCTTTATTCAGATTGTGGGACTGCAGTTTGTCGGAGATCAGCTGTGATTTTCTGGCCTCAGCTCTGAAGTCCAACCCCTCCCATCTGAGAGAACTGGAGCTGAGTGACAACAAGCTGCAGGATTCAGGAGTGAAGCTGCTGTGTGATTTTCAGAAGAGTCTACACTGTAGACTGGAGATTCTGAGGTCAGATACCATTTTTTACTTCTGTGCTGAGATTAATTTGGCGTGAAAGTTGTGGTGACAATAAACTACAGACACACATATCATACAGATTGTTACAAACTTGGCTCTGGCTTGTAACAAAAGTGACCCCACCAGGGCTTGACATTAACTTTTTTGCTGACGTGCTTAAATTGGCGTGCTAAAAAATACTAATATTATCGTTAGCTCTGAATAGGTTGTGTGTAAAGCTCCTTTTTTTGAAAACATGTAGTCTATTAAGATAAACACATAAAAGAGTATATAGTAAAAGTGCATGGGTGTAAAAGATCAATTGAAAAGATAAAAACTAAACTGAAATAAAAATAATCAGTAACACTTTTTATTTATAATTGCTGTAAATACAGTAATACAGAGTATAAAAATGATCTGCGTTAGAAACAAAGAGCAAAGAATAAATCCACAAGTACGGCAACAGGATAACAAATTTATGTAGGCCTATATTTGTTTTGGGCACTTTGGATTGTTTGTTTTGCATTTGCATTTCCCCAGAGCTGTGCCAGGATTTATGTTTCTCACCATGAAGCTCTAGTCGCTCTGAGTAATTGGAGATACGTCCACCTGAAACGAGTATACCGGTCTTTATTTTCAAGATTATTCCCATACAAACGCATCTTCTGCTTTCCTACATGGCATGATTACTTTTATTATTATTAACTCTGGAAAGGTAGCTGTGATATTACAATATGATGTGACATAAGGGCTGCCCTCCTAGTAGTAACACCATGTCCCTAAATCATGAAGATATCTCAATCAATCAATCAATCAATCTTTAGTTATATAGCACTTTTCATACAAAAACATGCAACACAAAGTGCTTCACACTAGAGAAAATTAAAAAGATAAAATATTAAAAATAAAATAAAATATAAAAGCAGGTCAAGCCCAACAATCAATCCCCATCTTACCAGAAAATAAATTAATAAATAAAAAGACAGCTCAGTTAAAAGCTTGGTTAAATAGGTATGTCTTTAGTTTGACTTTAAACAAATCCAGATTTCCTGCTGCTCTCAGCTCAACAGGAAGGGTGTTCCACAACCTCGGGCCATATCTGTAATTTTACAGAATTAAATGTCCCTTTCCTCAACTCTGCCTTTCCTCTTTCTCACGTTCTCCTGTGCATTTTTTCCCCACAATGCTTGGCCACACACAGTCACGCTACAGTGTTGGGCAGTAACGCGTTACTCAGTAACGCAGTACTGTAATAATATTACTTTTCCCAGTAACTAGTAGTGTAACTAATTACTTTTCTAAAACAGTAATATTATAACAGTTACTAAGGCAAGTAATGCTGCGTTACTCGTACTGAACACACCATCTTGAATGTGCGACAATGCAGCAGCTGAGTGGCGCCGGAGCTTATGTTTGTGTCCGCTGATAGTCAAAACTAAAGGATAAAAGGAGAACGAGGGAGTGAGGCGTTCTTTCCACAGCTGCAAGTAGCTACTGCCATTATTGTGTCACAGTCTCAGATGGAAAGAACATTGTCGTCTATTGTTCACTCTGTGCAACTTGCACACCGTGAATAATTCTACATTTATTTATTTATTGAAGCATCTGCTGAAGCAGCACGGCAACGTGAAACTTGCAGAAAGAAACTCCGGCTGCTACTGTCACTGATAACGGCGTTAACGTAACATTTGTAACTATTTGCACATATACCCTCTCATAAACAGGGTATATGTGCATACAGCTGTTGAAAAGTCGGGATTGACTTGCTTTATTTTTTATTTCGGTGGTGTTAAGAAATGTTAGGCCTAGGCTATATGCTTTGTAAAAAAAATCGAAAATCATAATGTTATTATGAATTTGCCATGCACTTTGGTCTGTGCACGAAGGTGTTAATCATCACTTACTGTGTCCCCTTTGTGGCGCTACATAGCACTTGGCGCTATGACTATAACTGAATATTGGCATGTAGATGTGTTCGGGGCGGGACTGTTATCAAGCACTTTAAGTTTGGTGCAGATGTTAGCATGTACACAAGTTACACCAACTTCCTGTTACATGGCGAATCATCAATTTTTCACTGATCACGAAAACTCTCCGTTTGTACAACAAAAATCTGAAGTCCGTCAGACTAATTCTGAGGAGTTTGTTAAAGTACGTGTGTAAATCATCCAAAAATCACCATAAAATTCAAAGTGGCTGACTTCCTGTTGGGTTTAGGGCATCACTCCATGAGGCTGAGGTGATACCTGTGTCACAGATATTTCATAAATGTAGGTGAAACGTGCCACAGGGGCTGCATCATTAAAAGTCATATCCTGTGTCCAGCAGGTGCCGCTATGACTGTGGGTGAATGTCGGCATTTATGGCGGGACCCTATTAAATACGTAAAATTTGGTACAGATTTGAGCTTACAGTCAAATTACAACAACAACTTCCTGTGTCATGGCGAACTTTGCTGCCACGCAACCGTCACACTGTTAACTGCAAACTCACAAGTTTTACGTCATGGCCTCATCAATTTGTTAAGGGTTTTCTGGGACAGTTCTGAAGATGATACGTCCAACCTGTTAGGAGTAGTACATTCCAGCGTAAAGCATGTCATTTACTGTTGCTAGCAGGTGGCGCTATGACTTTGAGTACCTATAGGTATGTGGATGTGTTCAGGGCGCAACTCCTATTATACATGTAAAATTTGGTCCAGATGTGAGGATGTATACTGAAGTTACAACTTCATGCCGAATCATCGATTTTTGACAGCACGCCACAGGCAAACTGGTCGACTGTTAATGACCATTTGTACAACTTTTAATTAACAATGGCTTTAGACTACACAGCACACATTTGAAGTCGGTCGGATTATATCCCTTGGAGGAGTTCGTTAAAGTATAAAGTCTGTAAATCGCCAATAATAAACATTGAATCCAAAATGGCTGACTTCCTGTTGGGTTTAGGCAATGGCTCCAAGAGGCTTTTTTGTACACCTGGACATGATACACGTATCACAGAAATTTCATACATGTAGGTGAAACTTTGTCTGGTGGCTGCTCTGTAGGGGGTGCTAGCGAGCTGTTTTGCCACAGTCTTTGCGAAACCCAAAAAATATTTGGGGAAAGATTAGAGCCACTCTACCAGCAAACCAAACCAATTGCTCCGGAGAATAGCAGATAGGGAGAAAATGAAAAAGACAAGGGAGGAGCACAAAACATACACACTAGGAATTTGCTATGGTGATTAGGTCCTGGACATAAGCATAGATTTAAAAATATCTAAATATGTTATAAGCAGAAGTTATAAAATAATTAACTAAACTAACTAGATAAACAACTAGAAGAAAAAGAAAAACAAGACAATGTGGCTGTTACTTACATGTCCATTACTCCAGATTAGTGTTGTCTATCTTGAGCAGGAAACCTTACTTTAATTGTACAGCATTTATGCTGTGTTCCAAGTCAGAAATTTCCGACCTCAAACTAGAAAAAGTACCATGGAGTACCTTGGAGTCAGATTTCCTACTTGTGAACTGTATCCCAACTTCCCAAATGTATCCCAACTTCACGAGTAGCAGCCGAACGACATCACACAACATTGGCAGCTCCCATGGAAGCACACATTGTAAATGGTAAACTATAAAGTAAAAGGCAACATAATGTATTAAATGAAATTAATAGATACTAGTATTAAATAGTAAAACTTGTCCTGCATGTAAATTGTAGAAATATTTTGTTAATGTTATTAGGCAGCTGGTTATAATAAACAATGTCTAAAAGTCATCTTCTCTACCCAAACGTTATTCAGGAAAATGTTAAAAATACCCAGAAATGTGAAAACATTTGGAACCACGCGCTTTGGACTGTGGACTTTTGAGGATTAGCAACTGATATAGCGAGAAGGATACACAGCTAACAAGACAACACGACCATGCAACTGAAACTTTGAGGTCGGAAGTCGGATATTTCAACTTCCGATAGATCTGAAACAATGCATTAGTTTATTGCTGTACTTATCTTCCATGTGTTGTAAATAAAGTGGTTTTAAAAAAGCCTAGTTTAAGTGCTGTCGATTTCTCTCAGCTCTGTGGTTGTCTTTTCCTTGTGAATCCTCCGTCACATCTTTCCTTGCCTTGATACCATTTTCCATAATTTTTGGCATCTTTGGAAACTTTGGGATCTTGAGTTGAATCTTAAATCATTTTCTGTGGGTTTTTATTTGTGTTTGGCTGCACAACATGAGTTTGTATAGATGGAGCCACTGGTGGAACTGCAGAGTTTCAGAGGTTAAAGCACTATGTCTTTATTGAAGTAGCTGCACGGTTATTAGTTATTAATGAGAGCTCTTTTTACCTTTTTGTATTTTACAATTTTTAACCTGCATCCAGTTGGTTCAGGTGTTTGGAGTTTCCATTTTCTAAACCTTCTTCAGCTCTGAACACATTATTAAACACTGAATGATTCCAAGCAGAAACATTATCTTCTAAAGTTACTTGATTTATTCTTTATTTAGATTGTGGGGCTGCAGTTTGTCGGAGATCAGTTGTGCTTCTCTGGCCTCAGCTCTGAAGTCCAACCCCTCACATCTGAGAGAGCTGGAGCTGAGTAAGAACAACCTGCAGGAATCAGATGTGAAGCTGCTGTCGGATCTTGTGGAGAGTCCACACTATAGACTGGAGACTCTGAGGTCAGTAGAGCGTTGGGGTCAGTCCATGCTGGTTTCAGCAGTATTGTACTAAACGGAATCAAAGCAAAGATCCAGTATTTCCTGTAAACCTCCAACCTTTTCAGTGGCTGCTTTCCTCAGTAAAGCTGTTGTGTTCCTGTCTACAGGAAATAAAACTAAATGTACCATCAAATCTGATCTCAAAGTGTTTGTTCTCTCATTTCAACACTAAACTATTGATCAGTTCATCTTTGTCACAGCTCTGACATCAGTCTGACTGAAGCCTGCTGGCTCTTATTTCAGGGAACCATCATTACATTTAGTAACCATGTTGTCTTTCTACAGACCAGAACCTCTGCTGAAGTCCAGTACCCACAGCTGATCTTTAGCTGTTCAGTCTTTGCATGAACATGTAGGGCATTTAGCAACATATACATATCTGTTCAAATGTGACTGAGCCGCTGGTTTTTAACAGCTTTGAGCCCAAATAGCAGTAAATCCATCATCACTTCATCACTGACTGACAGCTGACTTCTGCTCTCTGTCTTCTTCTCTCATCAGCTGGAAGTGATCTCTGTCAGAGTGACGACAAAGGTGGTGGTGAGAGAGGATCAGCTGTTTCCTGATGGTCCAGAGAGGTTAGAGGTCAGCTTAGACCTATATGGAAATAAATCATTGATATTTTTATTCTGCATCTGCATACTGTTTCATCCATCCATCCATCCATTGTCAGCCGCTTGTGCTGCGTACAGGGTCGCAGGGGCTGAAGCCAATCCTAGCTGACATCGGGCATCGAGCTGACATTTCTATAATTAATAAACCTCCCCTGTAATTCAAATCTGCATTGCTAATAAGACACTGTAGATTTGACTAATCGTGTAGCACAGAAATCATACATGACTACATCTTTTGTCATGGATGTGTGCAAATAACTGAATCAGGTATAAACATGCATATTTAGTTCTCATTAGTCACCAGTAATGAAATGTTTAAACACCTCTAAGAAAGTCTGAACAACCCAAAGTCTCAGTGTGTTTTCAGATTGACTGTATTATATAATAAAAGACAACGGAATAAAACTTTACTGGAATCATGTTTTGTTTGCAGAATTAAGGTGAATTCGTCTCTGAGTGCACGCTCAGTCTGCTGTTACACAGAAGTAGCAGAATTATATTTTAGAGACTTAAAGGCACAATCCATACATTTACAGGAATTTCTTCCCAGTTTTAAACTGCAAACAGGATGAAAAGCAGCTGTCACTCTCAGAGGCCCTAATATTGTTTTAGATATAAGAAATGATCAAGAGTCAAAGTATTTATTTAGCTGACTGAAGTAGTTTATTGACACATACAAATGTTATAATTGTAGATAAAAACTAACTTACTTTAATTAATTTAGGGCCCTCCAAATGTTTTGCCCCGGCTACTAGGTCCAGCATTTCTCTCCCTACTGACCTCTGGATCTGACAGTAATAGAAACAAATGCCAGTCTGCATTAATCTGGTTCTATTTAGAGCTGTGGAGAATAAAAACAAAATAAAATGAAAAGTTTACTTCTGTCACTTAATCAAATATGAATTCTGTTGTTTCTGATTTTACAAACTTTTTGTACTTTACAGCTGCCTATTTGTCACTTGTGCAGCTCCATATTCTTCTTGAGGGGAAACAAAATGCTAAGTAATGATAATCATGAGATAAAGATACATCAACAATGACTCAGCATGATGCAGTAGTTTACAGTGAACATTAAATGACACTGCGCTTTGTGTCGTTATTCTGCTGGTGTCTTGCTATGAAATCATGAAAAGTGACAGTGGATTTGGTGTTACGAACCTCCAGTGAAAAGTCCAAGGGAGGAGGAGGTTAGTGACAATAAAAATCATTCCAGGTTGAAGGAAAACAAAGAGACAGATTTATCAGTAGTTTTGGCGTTTTATTTACAATATTAAACGCCAAGGGTACTCAAAAACAAGATATAACAAAAAACAACTTCCCAAAACAAGGGGGAAGCGCCTAGTTTAGGTTCTGAATTGAAAAGGTAGCTCACCAGAAAACAAAAGAAAAAACCACAAAGGGGGAAACAAACAATATTGGGGTGGGGCAGGACCTGCAGAGACAGACTCCTGGGCAGACACACCGCGCTATAGGGCCGTAACATTTGGTCAACATGTGCGGTGATCATGCATAAAGTTTGAAATCTAAAGGTGTAGATGTGAGAACTTGTTGACATGTTTCCTGCAGCATCAGTGAATTACAGTTTAATGTGACCCTGCTTTCACATCACATGATCAACACAGACACAGAAAGTCAACCTGTGGAGTTTTTTCTTCACAGAAATCAGTGTTGAAGCAGTTGTTATCAGCAGTGTTCATGTTCTGTAGCTCCTGCTGGAGCTGCTTTCTGCCAGCAGATGTCAGCATTTCCACTGTTTTCCCTCAGAGAGCTCAACTGAACTGCTGATGTAAATGCATTCTGTCTGACTCACTTTATTTGGCAAAAATTAAAGGAATCATAATGATTTAAAATTGGAGTTAAAATTAACACACAAGTTCAAATGAAACCTTGACTTAATACAACTCAGTTTAGTTTTAATGTTGGGTCTATGTGGATGATTGTTATGTAATTGATGATGATTATGATGATGCACTGCAGGTTTTCTCTCAGGCCCTCAGTTGATGTACAATGTTTTAGCTAGGTTCACATCTGTGACATGGACACATCTAAAACACATCAATATAAATATCAAGTTGAACTGTGAAGCCATGATATATATTGAACCTCTTCAAACAAACCTGTCTTCTCAGATTTCCCCTTATGGAGCTTGGTCTCTTTGCCTGTACATCTAAAACCAGGTTGTACGTTGCTTAGCGTAGTAGCATTGACGAATGTTGTCCTGACCAGGAGTCTGATGTCATATATTGTCTTTTTTTTGCAGGAGAAAAAAGGTGAAAAGTACAAACATACTGAGTCATCATAGGAGAATGGGATGAAGCTTTATAACCATCCCAACAACATCCAGCCATTACATAGCTACTGTTTATGGTATGTGGGTTTGAAGTTAACATGAATGAGAAGCAATAAATGAAACTACAGAAACGGCAACTTTAGACTTCAGAAAACTTCAGACAAATATTTTAAATACAAACGTGATCAGTTTATAAAATATGAAGCATGAGTTTAGATGAAACTAGCCAGCAGTATTAATACACTCAGGGGTTTTGCTGCCTCACTTTGTCTGATGTGACCAGTAAGTGAACTTGAGCTCTGCAGAGTGATGACCAAAACCACACAGGACAACTGAAGCATAATACACAGTATTTACTCTCTTTATGGGTCTAAAATTCAGTCGTCAGCACCAGAAACAGCCACTGTGACAGTCAAGTTAATAAGTGAAATCTCTTATTTTTATTCAGTCATCAAACACTAACAAATGTTAGTTGGATGTCATAAATATCATTATTTATATGTGATTGTGTTTATGCATCTTTATGATTATGTATAATTTGTTGGTCACAACTGCAAAAAGAAACTGCTGTATATACATATGTGCAGTGCAGACGGGCAATTATGACTCTAACAAACACAACTCACAAAGAATGTGAAGTGTATTCATGACATGGTTATGTGAGAGAAGTAAGTGGGATCGGCATTCTTGCATGTTTGAAATATAAAAAAGTTTAGGAAAGTAAAACGACTGTAAACTCATGGTTTGGTTTATGTATTTGCTGAAAACTTTGTTCACGTTATAAAACTTACTGCATAGGTACGAGTTGCAGGTGGAACTAGTTCAGGGTCAATGTCAGCCCAAATCCGCACACACCAATTGGCCTTTTCATTGACACATTACATATTTTTTGCATTCATGACATCTCCAAAAATACTCAGACATATACTGCATTTTTTATGTCCCTTTTTTCCCTAACAAATCTCTGAAATCCGTACATCTTCTCTACACCTGTTCCTGTTAAAGCCAGTGTTGCCCAGCTGCGCTGCCACAAAATATCACTCGAGCATCACCCGCTTTAATCTCTCATCCCTGCTTTTGTAAAACTCTGTAAATAGATCTGACTGGGCGGAGGAGTCATCGTAGGGGTCAGGGAGCGGCTCTGTAGCAGTTTATCTGCCGTAAAACAGACACTGTTGTGAATCCTGTGTAGCATCTTCAGTGAGGACTAGCTAGTTGAGCTGTGTATGGTTGTAGCTGTGTACTTTAACAGTGTGTGAGAGTTTCTCTCTTTCTGTCAGTGTTTCTGATGGTTCCCGTCTGTTTATCTCACCTCTGACCTGCTCTACTGCTGACAGCGACTCCTACTTCTATAAATCCCAGTCTGCTGTAGATTCCCCTGACGCTGGAGAAAACCATCAACACCTGATACTATAACTGTTGACCCTTAACACACAGCGTCTAGCTTTGGTTTTCCTGCTGCTCGTCACTTGATCGGTGGACGTTTTGTGGAGGCGCAACAATCTGCAGCGAAGCTATGAAGAAAACCTGGGAAGGAAATAAATATGTCCTGTATTTTTATCTGCAGGTCGGGAAAATGTTGACACAGTGTGTGTAGTGTATTTGTCTGGCACTGACTGTAACCACGCTAGCTGCAGTTTATAATGTGCACTCACAGTAGTTGTGTGTTTCACTGCTCTGAAGACGCTTTTATCTCCACCTCAGCTCATCCCCCCAACTAAAATATACCTCACCAATTCAGAACGGACTCTGGGGTTAAACAGCGCTCACCACCTCACAGCTCATCACCTCTGAGGCCTTAAACCTCTGTGCAGTCAACATCTCCCCCTTAAAACAACCCGTCCTCTGTGCTTTGCCCTCAGGCTGTGTTTCATCCAGCATGCGCACTTTAACTGTTCAAAGGCCCTTTTTCCTCTAATGAAATCCTGGAAGTAGAGAAGCAAGGACTATTTATTTCTTGAGCCGCACCAGATTAGACAGATCAGACAGAAGTGATGGAAAAATGGCAATTATGTGAAAACAAGATTGGTTTATCAGCAGGGTAAAGTATAGAACTACCCCAGGACCCAGTGTATTTATTTTATTATGTTAATTTATAGATTTGATCTCCGTCATCATGTCTGGTGCCAGGTATGTCATTCGGGTGAAGAAAACCAAATTCCTTAAAGTTTTTTTACCAGATATCAACCAAACTCTGTAGAGATTTCTGATTATTTAAGTAAAATCACTTTGCACAATATATCTATTGAAATACACTTCAGTACAGTATCTCCTTTAATTGTGTTGTGGTGGAGAAGACACAATTTCGTCTTGACACAATGTCATTTATTGAGTTTTTTGCCTAAAAAACCAAACCCAAATATTTCGGACTATATAAGGAACATCACAGTCTATTACATCATTTCAACTATTCAGTTATATCTTTTCTCAGTTCTGTCTCCCTACATTATGGTCTGGTGCTACGTACGTCATTCAGGTAAAGAAATTATATTCACTTTATGTCATTTCGCCATCTGAAACTGTCTAAAAAATCAGAATCAGCCTTAAGAAATACAGCGTGTATTATGTTTGTAATCGTAGAATGTAACTCGTCTTCATGCCGATATCAACCTTCCAAATGTCCAGATATAATACTGAGGATCTGACCTCAGCGTCCTCAACACCTCCTTAATTTACATTTATATTGAGCTCAGTTGATGCATATTCCTATATGAATCTGTTTAACTTGTGTACTACAGCAAATTTAGATTCAGGTGCAAAGAGAAAAACCTTCTTATTGGAGTAAAACGCCTCTACTGCTCCTCCAAGGTGCCACTGTTAGGGGGGAAAGTGTTTAACCGTTGCTGCTGCAATCTTCAGCGCTTTCTTTTATGTTTTCACTGTCCTGTCGGCTTCCCTCTCTCCTTGTCAGCTCATTATTCCTCCAGATTCTGCTGAAACTCAATGTAAGAGGGTCTCCTGGACGCCCTTGTATATGAAGTAAAAATGAAGGACATCATGTTTATCCCAATATTACTTAACTCTGTGACACTGCAGCTTGGTGGAATATATTATTGTAGATGTGGCGCATGGATAACTGCTGAGAAAGAACAATAAACTTCATCAAGCCATTTGTGTCAGTGAGCTGGAAAATAAACAAATGTGCGAAAATGGCAATGACAAGTTTGGTTGTGGAAATGAAATGAAGGGAAATATTAAACATTCAGAACTGTATAAGATGTTTAGTCTTTGACATTCATAACATGCAACATATCAAATGAAAAACTAGTGTAGGGCTTAATGAAGCCACTTTAATGTATCATTACACCTCACTGTGTGTTGACTTTATGCTGCACTGAAATCAAACTGATCTGCAAAAGAGTTAATTTATTATTAAGCACAGCTGTGTTGCTTATACACACACACACAGTATGTGGGCTATACAGTAAACTATTAAATATATATTCACCGCTGCACAAACATCTTTTGTTGGTTTAACCTATCATGTGATTATTTGTGATTTCGTGGCTACAAAATACTTTTTTTTTACGCCCCCTTCATATTATTATTATTATTGTGTTGGAAGCTCTTAATTTGTGGTTTGGAAGCTCAGCTTTCCGATGTTTGTTGTGGATTTCTGTCATTTAAAAACCGACATCTAAATCCTGATATTTCTCTCAGTATCTTCACATTTCATTATTCTGATCTATAACATTATTTTAGCTTAGTATTTTCTGTTAATCACATGACCATATAAACATATTTCTTTGACAGCTATAATGTAAATAGGCTAATCAGAGAAAACTCCTTCCTGTTAAACCTGTGAAGTATTCTGATAAACAACAGGCTAGGGTGAGTTACTTAAAGGATATTTGGACACATAAGTGATGATAATTTGTGTTTACTTTTTCGTTTATCCATGTTTTAATTGTACAGCCTTTATGTAAATCTGTACACCAGACAATCCATGATACCATCAGGTGTCAAGGCTCCACACAAGAGACGCTCATATATCCTGTTAAACAGCTGATCACACACACAGATAAACTCACCTGACGAGGGGAGGAGCAACAGTGACCAGGTGAGAACAGGAAGGGAACCTGACGCTGAAAGTGCTATTTTGAGTCGACAGAGCAGAACAAGGAAAACTGAAGGCTGAGGCAGGGTGAGTGTTAATCCAACATTTTCATTATTTCACAGGTTGTGAGTGGCTGATATATTAAACCTGCAGTAACCAAGAAAGCAAGCACAGATTTAAAGAAAAGAGACCAGGTGGAGTTCTGACTGGTTTTATTAAACTGTATAGGACTACTGTGTGTGTTTGTTACTTCCTCTTCTCTCAGTCTGGTTTGTGACTCTTGAACAAACTTGTTCTTCTTGATTCTTGCGTTCTGAGCTCACAGTCAGTGTTACTGTTTTTACCTTTCAGACTAACTGAAGTCCAGAAGATGAGTGTTTGTGTGGAGGAAGAGGAGGACAGAGCAGAGTCTCCAGCATCCAGCTGTCTGTCAATGAAGAGTGACCTGTCCAAAGATTTTGTTCCAGACTTCAGTAATGAACCTAGTCCATCAGACACAAAGTAAGAGACTGTTTTTGCTGTAAACTGACCTGATGGAAGATGATGCACTGAGGATAAAGAAAAAATGCTAATATTTCTATTGATTACACGGACTAATTAGTGCAGATACTGTTTCAAAGATGGATCTGAATTTATTTCTTTAGCAAAACACAAGACAATTTAAACTGTTGAAATGTTATATACTTGCTCTAATGTCAAATGCACTTTAAAGGTTTGCAACTAGGCTATTTAGTGTGGAGAGGGCCAGGCAAGCAAATGAGAGGGTAAAAGAGTTCAAATTCTTGGGGGTGCACTTTGATGAGAAGCTAACATTGAGAAAGCAGATAAATAATGTAGTAAATAAGAGTGAAAAAGTGATAAATGTAATGTGTTCCCTCTCAGGTAATACATGGGTTGCGGGCATTGGCTACTAAACTAAAGATAAACAGGGCAATGATAAGGTCTGGATACAGACTGGATTACGGTTGGTTATGTTTGGCTATGGGACAGCAGCTAAAACACATTTACAAAGGCTGGACGTATACAGGCTAAGGCACTGACACTACGTTGCCGGGCCATTTGTACAACTCCAGTCCCGGGATTACTGGTAGAGATGGAGGAAATGCCACTATCAATTCAACGGGAGAAGTTGGCAATGCAGTATATTGTTAAATTATGGGCACATAAATGAGAACACCCTACAAAAACAGTACTAGTTAATGCATGGGAGTGGGAGTCAGGGAAAGGAGGAGAAAAAAAGGTGGAGAAGCTGGGACTGAAGGAGGTAGGGGTGGCCCCAGAAGTGCACTAGTCAGTTGTACCACTGTGGATGTCGCCCATACCAGAAATAGACTTCAGTATAATGGACAACATAAAACATCATGAAGGCACTATGCATTCCGATATGGTAAAACAAAAACTGGAAAATCATTGGGGGTTTTATCTACAGATTTATACAGATGGATCCACAAACTGGAAAATTGGGTTTTGTCCCACAATATGAAATTGTAAAGTTCAAGCATCTGTCTGAGGGGGTATCGGTGTATACAACAGAACTTCTAGCTATTATATGGGCACTACAGTGGATGGAGGAAGTTCAACCAAGAAGAGCAGAATTATTGGGTCAGATTCAGCTTCAGAAAATTCAGAAAACAAACATTTTAGAAGTTGTGCTCCTGCTGTCTTGCTGACAGACCTGACAAAGCATGAATTCATATATTTAACAAATCTGCATCATATTGTAGTTATTTTGGCATCAGTTTGATCCGTTTATTGCTATTTAATCACAGCAAAATGTTTACTTTGGGTTCATACAGCTGCAGTAATGGCGAGTTGTGTTTATTAGTGTTATCAAGTTGTGTGTGTGAACACTCAGCAGTTGTCCAGCTTTCTGACATTTCACACACACACACAGATATATTCAACTGATGAGGGGAGGAGCAACACTGAGCAGTTGATCCAGATGTGAACAAACTTGTTGTTCTTGTTCTTCTTGATTCTTGTGTTCTGAGCTTACAGTCAGTGTTACTGTTTTACCTCTCAGATCAACTGAAGTCCAGAAGATGAGTGTTTATGTGGAGGAAGAGGAGGACAGAGCAGAGTCTGCAGCATCCAGCTGTCTGTCAATGAAGAGTGACATGTCCAAAGATTTTGTTCCAGACTTCAGTAATGAACCTGGACCATCAGACACAAAGTAAGAGATTGTTTTTGCTGTAAACTGACCTGATGAAAGATGATGTATTGAGAATGAAGACAAAATTAAAATGTTTCTATTCATTATACAGAGCAGTTAGTGTAGATACTGTTTCAAACTAAGATGGATCTAATTTTATCTGAGACCCTCAATTTCAGAATTGATCTCACATTGACATCACTGTTAAGATCCGCAACTATTCAAAATCTGAAAGCATTTGCTTTAAATGTGTAATTATTTTTCTCATATTTGTCCTTAAAATATTTAGTTGTTTGGCTCTTCCTCAGATCAACTGCTTCATCCTTAAATTTATGATCCATCAAAAATGCGTCTTAAATCAGTTCGGATCACAATTGTGAAAAAGTTATTAGTAATAACACTTTGCCCAACCTGTATTCTATACAATTCTGTATGTTGATGGCTTGAGTTTACTCTTTAAATCACTATTTATGTAAATATGGTGAAAAAAATTGAAGCTCAAAGGTCCACTTACTGATGATTCTGAGCTTGCCGGTGGACCTAACACAATCAAGGTCCGTCAGACCTGTTGAAAAGGACTATAGGGACTGCTTTTAATGTGAGGTCTCCGGGTCGGATTCAGCTCTGTGGCCACTCCCAAGTCTCTCTCGTACTACAGCGACAACACGGCAGCTAACGACATGCAGCCCGCTAACACCATGAAACAACGGGCTCCCAGCAAAACACAGGCTCCACGTAAGGATACAAAACAACAATAAAGGTTTATGTGCTGAAGCCCGTCAGACCAAACAGGTTCAGATGATGTCGAGTAAGAACAAAGTGAGCTTTAGTAAAGCTGGAGAAACACAGAGAAAGTCACGTTAGCTGGCTGGCTAACGCCGAGCAGTTGCTAATGTTATCCGGTGCAAAGTTACATTGCTTTCCAAATTACTTCCCTAACTAACGCGACCCATCTTACTATCATGTGTACTACTGTTGATTTAGCCTGCAAGAAAGGATGTAATGGTGAAGAGCAAATGTGAAGCATTTGTTTACCAATACTCAGGCACACAGCTTCTCCACCTCTCAGTCGCTGTAACTAACGTGACCCACAGAAAAGTGACAGTACTTTTACTGTTCTCTGTGACCATCTGATCTTCTACACAGTGTCAGACAAATCTGGATATTTTTCAACAACAAGCAACAAATCATTTTAATTCTCATGAAATGTCTTCACAGAGAGAAGAAGAGGAGCCATGTTTCTGTGGAGGAGCAGCCGTCCTGCTGTGCTTTGTGTCAGGATGTCCTGAAGGATCCAGTGTCTACCAGCTGTGTACACTGGTTCTGCAGACAGTGCATCACCTCATACTGGGACCAGTCTGCTTCATCAGGAGACTCCTCCTGTCCCCAGTGTGGAGAAAGCTCCAGAACAAGAGCTGGACTGCAGACAGTCAGTCATAGCAGCTCTGTACAAAGTAAGACTGGACATCTTAAAAATGTAACCTGCTACATTTCATTACATTTGTTTTTTAGAGACATAAAATAAGTGCATTCAACCGTGTGGATCCACCCCAAAATTACAGTTCCATCATGCAAATATAGTATCTCACTAAAGTGAGTGCACCCCTCACACTGAAGAAATGACACTTTGCTCCAATGTAAAGTAGTGAGTGTACAGCTTGTATAACAGTGTAAATTTGCTGTCCTCTCAGTGGACAGGTACCTAGGGTCTTGAATCAAATTAAAGTCAGTAGTAATCAGTGCAGGGTGTGGAAGAGCAGTGTAGTGCTATGATAGCAGTGGATCTGTATGAAATATTGCAGGGAGTAAGGACCAACTACAGTGAGCTGTAGATGACCTGTTAATCAAACACATACATACTGACACCTAGTCAGAGGCCAAAACCAGACTTTATAACTTTTCTTCTGTATATATTCTTTTTTTTATTGGTAATGAAAATAATTGGCAAATCAAATTTTCTACCTTTTTTTCAGGGAGTGGTCTGCAGGAG
Source organism: Lepomis macrochirus (assembly GCA_024633595.2). Lineage (NCBI taxonomy): Eukaryota > Metazoa > Chordata > Actinopteri > Centrarchiformes > Centrarchidae > Lepomis > Lepomis macrochirus. Next base: position 11,984,760 of record JALXJV020000011.1, on the reverse strand, counting down.
GTTTTAGATGAACATAAGATCAGTCTGAGGAGGAGATGTGAATGTGTGACTGAAGGAAGTGATGAAACAGGAAGTGGAACCCTCCTCAACAGGATCTACACTGAGCTCTACATCACAGAGGGACAGAGTGAAGAGGTTAATACCCAACATGAGGTGAGGCAGCTTGAGACAGCTTCCAAGATGGAGACCTTCCATGATACTCCAATCAAGTGCCAGGACATCTTTAAAGCCTTACATGGCCAACAGAGACCCATCAGAGTGGTTCTGACGAACGGCGTCGCTGGTGTTGGAAAATCCTTCTTAGTGCAGAAGTTCACTCTGGACTGGGCAGAGGGCTCGGAAAACCAAGATGTCAGTCTGCTGGTTCTGCTCTCGTTCAGGGAGCTGAACTTGATCAAAGATGAGCAGCACAGTCTCCTCACGCTGCTCCATGTTTTCCATCCAACATTACAGAAGGTCCCAGCAGAGAAGCTCGCTGTCTGTAAACTGTTGTTCATCTTTGACGGCCTGGATGAAAGCAGACTTTCATTGGATTTCCACAACAATCAGGTTGTGTCTGATGTCACACAGAAGTCATCAGTCAACCTGCTGCTGACAAACCTCATCAAGGGGAATCTGCTTCCCTCGGCTCTCATCTGGATAACTTCCCGACCTGCAGCAGCCAATCAGATCCTTTCTTCATGTGTTCAAAGGTTAACAGAAATACGAGGCTTCACTGATGCCCAGAAGGAGGAGTACTTCAGGAGGAGAGTCAGTGATGAAGAGCTGTCCAGCAGAATCATCTCACACATCAAGACCTCCAGGAGCCTCCACATCATGTGTCTAATCCCAGTCTTCTGCTGGATCACTGCTACAGTTCTGGAGCACATGTTGACTACAGACCAGAGAGGAGAGCTGCCCAAGACCCTGACTGACCTGTACTCACACTTCCTGCTGGTTCAGACAAAGAGGAAGAAGCAGAAGTACAAGGGACATGAAGCGAGTCTACAGGAACTGATGGAGACTGACAGGAAGTTTCTTCTGAAGCTGGGGAGGCTGGCGTTTGAACAGCTGGAGAAAGGAAACATCATGTTCTACCAAGAAGACCTGGAGCAGTGTGGTCTTGATGTCACAGAGGCCTCAGTGTACTCAGGAATTTGTACAGAGATCTTCAAAAGAGAGAGTGTGATCTTCCAGAAAACAGTCCACTGCTTTGTTCATCTGAGTGTTCAGGAGTTTCTAGCTGCAGTCTACATGTTCCACTGTTACACCAACAGGAACACAGAGGTACTGGAGGACTTCTTAGTAAAGCAATACATTGATTCAGACCTGGATGTCTTCCTGATGGGAGCAGTGATGAAATCCCTTGAAAGTAAATCTGGCCACCTGGACCTGTTTGTTCGCTTTCTTCATGGCCTCTCTCTGGAGTCCAACCAGAGACTCTTAGGAGGCCTGCTGGGTCGGACAGACAACAGTCCAGAAATCATCCAGAGAGCCATCAACAACCTGAAGAAGATGAACACAAAAACCTCTCCTGACAGAAGCATCAACATCTTCCACTGTTTGATGGAGATGAACGACCACTCAGTACATCAGGAGATCAAAGAGTTCCTGAAGTCAGAGAACAGATCAGAGACTAAACTCTCTGTGGTCCACTGCTCAGCTCTGGCCTACATGCTGCAGATGTCAGAGGAGGTTCTAGATGAGTTGGACCTGCAGAAGTACAACACATCAGTGCAGGGACGACAGAGACTGATTCCAGCTGTGAAGAACTGCAGAAAGGCTCTGTAAGTCCAGATGTGATTATCATTATAAAGCAACATAAAGTATTACAGTAATGTTACACACTTTACAGCCATGCACAATATAAAACATCCATACTATACAAAATTTTTAAACTAAACTTGCTTATTGAAACTGTAATAGATGTCTTACACTACAGATGGGTAAAAACATCATTGTTGTGTTTTATATCTATCACGTTAGTAACAAAAGTATCTTCTATCATCTTCTATCTTTCTTTGGGTGATGGAGGCTTGATACAAATCCAGCAGGAAAACATGATGATTAAAGAGTTTGAGCGAATAAATGACCATCATCATTCATCACCACAGCATTTCAATTTTGACAGTGGATACAGTGTCCCACTGTTTTTATAATGTGTCTGTTTATTGTTATTTTTATATACAGACGCACAGACATGTACCAGCAGTTATCTGCTGGAACTAATGTCACTTATATTTTAAGTTGTTGTTTTTTCACATTATAGCTTTCATGCTTTACTTTATATTAATTTCTCAGCAGTTTCAGAGCTATTTCATATGAAGGCCTGTCCTGTCCATTTCCACAATATATACAATATCTGTAATTATTGCTTGATTTTAGAGGATGTGAGGGGAGGCCGTCCTCAGAACATACCCCTCTCCATCCTCTTTAAATAAAAGGTACAACTTTACATTGTTTAGTTTCAACAATGAAGAGCTTTTCATATGTTTGCTACATTCATGAGTTTCACTCATTCAACACTAAGGAAGCTCTCTCTCTGGTAGTATTTGAATGGACTAGTCTGTAAACTGGTAAATTCCTAACCTACTTTAGTAATGTTCACTGATAGAGTTTTTAAAGCTTATAATATTTTCAAACTTTTTTTACAATCTTTAGCAGTCATTAATCGGAGATGAAAATAGATGGAGTGACATAAGATGTAGGCCTACTAAAGACGCATAAAACACACAAACACATGACTGAGGTAAATACATAGTGCAGATGTCAGCATCCTGTTAATCACAATATGACATGTTCACATTACAGTTATTTGCTATACACTTTTGTCTAAAGCAGTAATTTGTGGTTCATTATGTTGAACAAGAACACTTTGACACATGGACAGGGGAAGCTCAAGTTTTAAGCTATGTCATGTTAATGTGCTTTGTGAAAAAGTCTACTTATATAATAAAGTGTGAGATTGTATTATACTTTGTTTTATATTTTCTGTCATCACAGACTTTCTGGTTGTGGACTCACAGAGACTCACTGTGAAGTTGTGGTCTCAGCTCTGAAATCCAACCCCTCCCATCTGAGAGTGCTGGACCTGAGTCACAACAACTTGCCGGATTCAGGAGTGAAACTGCTGTCTGCTGGACTAGAGAGTCCAAACTGTAGACTGGAGACTCTGGGGTCAGTTCATGTAATTTACTCTTGTCCAGTGTTTATACAGGTGCTGGTCATATAATTAGAATATCATCAAAAAGTTGATTTTTTTTTTTTAGTAATTCCAATCAAAAAGTGAAACTTGGATATTATATTAACTCATTACACACAGACTGATATATTTTAAATGTTTATTTCATTTAATTAAAACTGACAACTAATGAAAATCCCAAATTCAGTATCTCCAAAAATCTGAATATTACTTAAGACCAATACAAAAAAAGGATTTTTAGAAATGTTGGCCAACTGAAAAGTATGAACATGAAAAGTATGAACATGTACAGCACTCAATACTTAGTTGGGGCTCCTTTTGCCTGAATTACTGCAGAAATGCGGTGTGGCATGGAGTCGATCAGTCTGTGGCACTGCTCCGGTGTTATAAGAGCCCAGGTTGCTCTGATAGTGGCCTTCAGCTCTTCTGCATTGTTGGGTCTGGCGTATCGCATCTTCCTCTTCACAATACCCCATAGATTTTCTATAGAGTTAATGTCAGGCGTGTTTGCCAGCCAGTTAAGAACAGGGATACCATGGTCCTTAAACCAGGTACTGGTAGCTTTAGCACTGTGTGCATGTGCCAAGTCCTGTTGGAAAATGAAATCTGCATCTCCATAAAGTTGGTCAGCAGCAGGAAGCATGAAATGCTCTGAAACGTCCTGGTAGATGGCTGCGTTGACCTTGGACCTCAGGAAACACAGTGGACCAACACCAGCAGATGACGTGGCACCCCAAACAATCACTGACTGTGGAAACTTTACTCTGGACTTCAAGCAACGTGGATTCTGTGCCTCTCCTCTGTTCCTCCAGACTCTGGGAGCCTGATTTCCAAAGGAAATGCAAAATTTACTTTCATCAGAGAACATAACTTTGGACCACTCAGCAGCAGTCCAGTCCTTTTTGCCCAGGCGAAACACTTCTCACGCTGTGTCTTGTTCAAAAGTGGCTTGACACAGGGAATGCGACAGCTGAAGCCCATGTCTTTAATACATCTCTGCGTGGTGGTTCTTGAAGCACTGACTCCAGCTGCAGTCCACTCTTTGTGAATCTCCCCCAGATTTTTGAATGGGTTTTGGTTCACAATCCTCTCCAAGGTGCGGTTATCCCTATTGCTTGTACACTTTTTTCAACCATATCTTTTCCTTCCCTTCGCCTCTCTATTAATGTGCTTGGACACAGAGCTCTGTGAACAGCCAGCCTCTTCAGCAATGACCTTTTGTGTCTTGCCCTCCTTGTGCAAGGTGTCAATGGTCGTCGTTTGGACAGCTGTCAAGTCAGCAGTCTTCCCCATGATTGTGTAGCCTACAGAACTAGACTGAGAGACCATTTAAAGGCCTTTGCAGGTTTTGAGTTCATTAGCTGATTAGAGTTTGGCTCTAGGTGTCTTTAATATTGAACCTTTTCACAATATTCTAATTTTCTGAGATACTGATTTTGGGGTTTTCATTAGTAGTCAGTTATAATCATCAAAATTAAAAGGAATGACCACTTGGAAATATATCAGTCTGTGGAATGAATGTACACTTTATAGAAGAACTATTTGATGATATTCTAATTATATGACCAGCAACTGTATACCAAATTTGAATCTATATTTAACGGTTTGGGTGAGCGCAAAGCAGGTGAGAGCCCAAATGCATGACACTGAGAGCGGAGATGCAGTTCAGGTAATTTAATCCAGACAGAAGCAAAATAACAAGGTTTACAGGCAGTTGATTAATCCATAATCCAACAGGCCAAGACAGCAGAGAAACAGGCAGGTTGCTCTACAAATGACATGACAATAACCGGGGGACTGAACAGAAACACCAAACATATACAGTATACACCAGGGACTAACAAGCAGGCGGGAGCAACACAGATGAGAGGGATCAGGACAAGACAGGCATGCAGAGGGATTATTGGGGAAAACAGACATAACACAGGTTACTGAACACTAAACACAGGCCATTTCAAAATAAAATGTAACAGATCAGAAATATATAAATAAGCTAATCCAGACACAAGCACACAGATCACAAATAAACTACAACCAACAGGGAAAACAGACTGAAGCTAGGATTAAACAGAAACTGAGGGCTGTTACACAAAAACAAGAAAGCGGATTAAGCCGGGATTTCCCAGATATCCTGGCTGAATTAACATGTGACTCTGTTTCACAAAAGCAGTAGCACATAATTTACCATGGCAATTTTTTCTATGTAGCTTGCCTGCTCCAGCCAGGTTAACACATACCTTTTCTAAAGAAAATTTCTAGGCCTTTTGTAAACAATGTTAGCCTCGTTGCCATCCTTGGGAGAGCTGTCAAGGTTTGGATTTGAAAATAAGGGACATTTTCCGGCGCCCTCCGCGAGAAAGTCCCACCACCCCAACCAAGCTCCAGTATCCCTTACATTTTAAGACAGGTGTTATAGCCTAAACGAAAAAACAAAAGGGTATATATCAAGAACATTCATTTAAATGCTCATTTGCTTATTTTCTGTTCATTTAACATTGCTTGTCTTTACATTTACATTTTATTTTCATTCCACACATTCTTTTCATTTCATATTGCTTTTCTTTTAAAGGTTTTTTTTTAATTTCACATAACTTTTCTTTACTCTTTTAGTGAGTTATTGTACAAATTTGTTGCAGACTTTGCTTCAGGAACGTGCAGAGGGGGGTGCGATGGGTGCTTGAGCACCTGCCCTTTTGCCCTTTGCTGCCCAAAGTGCCCTTTTTTCAAATGCAAAATTTCCTTCATTTTATTTATTTTATAAGTTGTAAAGGCCCTTTTGTCAAAGCCTGTCCGATCAAACTATTAGTAAAATAAATTAATAATAATTTCGGAGTAAAAATAATAACCCACATTATGACCTTTCACCTGATGACATCATCCGTGGACGAGCCCTCCCGTTCAGACACTTTAGTGATTCAGCAGCTCTGCCTACAGGGCCTCCGATTCGGCCGGTAAGAGGGGTTTGCTGCAATGTCCTTGTGGATTGTTACAAAGAGAGCAGCACAGCTGTTGTGTTTATCGCTGTGTGTCGCCAGTCTAAAGTAACGTGAGCTGCCGGCTAACACCGACAGCTCACGCTACTTCTACTCTATAAACAAAGGTGCTCTGTTCACTTCGTTCTGTTTCGGAGAAAAGTTTCACGGCCGTTGAGAGGTCTGATCTTTTCTATGTAATTTGACTAAAATCTTTGCACTTGAACTTGGATTATTAAAGTAACTTAATTAAACGCCTTGTGCCTTAAAATAGGCTAAACACATTGGTAAAATTCTAAGCCTGTTCCTCCGACTTACAGCCTTCAGCCCTTAAAAAAAACCTTAAATTCAGATCTGTATTGAATATAATTACATTTGACAGCAGCAGTATGTTTACAACAGCTCAACTACATTAAAACCCAATAACTGGAAATATAAAAACCTCTGTGCCGATGTAAAATAAATAATATTCCTTACATCAAAGTAAAGAGTGAAGAAGAAATGGCCCTATAAAATTTCTGAAAAATGTATGAATTGTTAAAACAAACACAGGGTATATATTAGCTGATTTAACAATTATGTGACCATGAAAAGATGTAAAGATTGTTGAGTGTTTGGGACTGGCTCACTAAGCCAGCTGCACACTAAGAGCTGCAGGTGGAGGAAATAAGATAACAGATTCACAAACATTTAATACATTTTTCTGAAATCTAACAGGGTCGTTTCTTTTTCACTTTGATGTCAGGAATATTATAAAAGATAAATGTTAGTTTTATTTAGATATATGATTAGACATATAGTCAATAAAAGTCCAGATATATCTCAGATTCACAATGTAATATATAAAATCGTTATAACAGTTTTGCATCCTGTAGACACACAGCAAGCAACACAGACTGTAGATGTGTTTGTCTCACTCTTACCCCTGCCACGGCCACCCTCATCCTTTCCTCATTAATGTTTCCTCTTTTTTGATTCTAGTATCTTATTTCCTCCACCTGCAGCTCTCGGTGTGCAGCTCTGTTACCTCTTTTCCACCAAAAAAAAAGAACTGGTTCGGAACTGGTGCTGGTTCAAAGTTGGTTCAACTTGCGAACCTTCTCAGAACCTGTTTCTCTTTCCACTGACTAGAGAGCCCAGCGAACGACGTCATTACGTCACCGTGTTGTTGGTTACAATAGCCCCGCCCCCTGCCCCCTACGTCAGCATGACGTGGTAAAAGAACCATTCCAGTCCAGCAAAGAGTTGGTGCCGCTTTGGAACCAGTTTTCCTGGCCGCGAACCGGTTCTTTGGCTGTCGAAACACAAAGAACTGGTTCGCGAGTAGGCACCGGCTCCGAACCGGCTCTCAAAATGCTTTGGTGGAAAAGGGGCTAGAGAGCGTCTCCCCAGCAGTCAGCCTGCAGTATTACAGCAGGTATGTCACTGTGAGCTGGTCCCAAACACTCAACAATCTTTTCATGGTCACATAATTGTTTAATCAGCTAATATATATCCTATAGTTGTTTTAATATCTGTAGTCACAGATCATCTCCAGTAGTATCAGCAACAACACAACAACAACAGCAGCAGCATCCATAGCAACCCCTCAACAGCAACTGTTCCCTGTAACTTATGTCAGCCCAGTGTTTTAAAGCTAGAGTTGGGTATTTGCTGTTTCTTTTTACATTTACATTTACATTTACTCATTTGGCAGACGCTTTTATCCAAAGCGACTTACATTTGAGGAATAACTTACAAGTATCAACAGAGCATCAAATATAGATCTACAACTGACAATACATACTACTAAGAGTGGCAGTAAATACTAGTAAGAGCTCATAGTACATATCACATCAATGGGTAAATACCTAGGGAAGGAAGTAATAGTTAACAGAAAGTGCAATCAGAACAAAAAGTGCAGTCAATACAAGATAATTGTAGGGATAGAAGAAGAAGAGCACAGGAAGTGCATGTTAGAGGTTAGTTAGTTAGAGGTGTTATAAGAGGAAGTGTTCTCAGAAGAGATAAGTTTTCAAGAGCTTCTTGAAGTTAGAGAGGGACACCCCTGCTCTGATGGCGTGTGGTAGCTGTTCGTTGGAGGAGCGTAGAGGCCGAGAAGGAACGTAGGTTTGTATAATGGAGTTTAGGTAGATGGTGCAGACCCGGGGGTCACTCTGTATGCAAGCATTAGTGACTTGAATTTGATTCTGGAGGCCACGGGAAGCCAGTGGAGGTCACTGAGTAATGGAGAGACATGAGTCCTTTTGGGCTGATCAAAAACCAGACGCGCTGCGCTGCTGCGTCACCTCATTTGCTGATGTATCGATACAGAAGCATCTGTATATGCGTGTCAACAAGGAATACATAACGATATATTTCTATGTCAATAGTCTGAGAAGAGTCCTGTTTAAATCCTTCTTCCATGTGCCCTTTTTATACTTTGAGCACCTGCCCTTCCAAAGGTCTCTGCACGGCCCTGCTTTGCTTCTTTAAGACTGTTTTGGAAGTGTATTTGTGGACTGGACGAGAGTGGTTCATTTTACATGAGAGTAGAGCGCAAACAGTTCTGTTGATGAGCGTCTACCTGCAGGTGTCAGTTATCGTGACACTAGTGACAGAGCTCAGATTGGGTATAGGTGTGTTCGAGATGACAGCGGCTGACTTTCGCTGACTTCATAGTCTAACGTGAGCTGCAGGTGACTGCAGGGCCGGGGGAATAAAAACGGCGCCGTAAAGTCCGACACATTCTACCTGTGTGAGCTTACTGAGAGCTGAGATCAAGGAGTGATCTCGCGGCAATTGCAAAGAAAAATGCTGCGAGACTGGGCAATAGTGTCCAACTTTGTGCAGCCTGAGAAAAGCAACTGCGGCCGCCGGACTCGGTGCCCGCAGTGGCCTTGCTCCCGGGAGTTTTTAATGTAATGTGTCCTGGTGGCGTTTTGCAGTGCCGGCGAAAGTCGGACACGATTTCTAACCAGCATGCCTTATTTGAAGTCCAACATGTATCACGTTAAGTCTGCCCTGCGCAGCACCGCATGAAGTCAAACGCTTGTTTTTTTTACTCCACCCGGGCCCAGGGTAGGCTATTATTATTTTTTAATAACGCAGGTTAAAATACGGGAGATTTACGGGAAAATACTAATACGGGAGGACGGCGGGAAAGAAGGGTAAAATACGTGACTTTCCCGGCCAAAACGGGATACTTGACAGGTAGCCTATGGGCTAACAGCCAGGCTTAGTTAATCCTGGTGCCTTATCTCCAGCAGGGGTTGTAGCCAATTCTGTGGTCTGGTCGCTGCCACAGCGACCACTGGTCTCTGCCACACAGACCACTGGTCTCTACCACTAGGGGCGCTAAAGATACTGGTCGCTGTGGTCTCTGCCACACCGGCCACTGGTCTCTGCCACACAGACCACTGGTCTCTGCCACACAGACCACTGGTCTCTACCACTAGGGGCGCTAAAGATACTGGTCGCTGTGCGACCACTGGTCTCTGCCACACCGGCCACTGGTCTCTGCCACAGTCTCTGAGGGATGGCTCCTTTCTGTTCCTTGTCACACAAACTGTGGCTGTACACCTTTTTAAAAAGTTTCAAGTTTTTATACAGTCTATGGTTCCAAAGTAGACCTAAAGAGACCTTAGATCATTTAAATTATCTCAACTGGCAGATGATACAATTTTTTTTGTCTAATAGAGAGGAATGGATCAAAGTAATTAGATGTGTTGAGGAATTTTCTACTGTATCAGGCTTAAGAATGAACTTGAATAAATCTGTTTATTAGGCTACCACTTAAGGAATGTGAACTATCAGAAGTTAATGTTATTGCAGAGTTTTTCATTCTTATCACACCCAGGTATGTAGCTGGGTTCTTCACAGGGATACCCTAAACTTCTGCCCTATGATTAAAAAAAAAACGAAAAAGGTTCAACATGTGGTGGATGAGGCATCTTTCACTGAATGGTAGAGTTCTACTGTCTTATACTGAGGGAATATCCAGATCTATGTTTCCTTATCACTGGAAATGCCTAATAAAATATACAAAGAATTAGATAGGATCTTATTTAATTTCATTTGGAAGAACAAATGTCTTTATTTAGGGAAAGATAACCTATGCAACATAAAAAAATGAAGGTCTGAAGGTTTTAAGTTTTGAAACCTCAAACAGTACTTTCCAAAGTTAAATGACTAACTAAGTTGTTAAAAAAAGACTACAAAATCAATAAATTATTTTGAAATTATCAAACTTTTATAAACAAGCTCTAATGGCCTGGAAATGAATAGATAGTATTTTATTCGCATGGATGACGTTATTCAATTCAAAAACAAGTATGTAGACGACATCGCGAATCAGACTTAATCTTTTGATTTGGGGAAAGAGGGCATGAGAGGAGGCTCCACAGTCTTGGGTTGCTGCCGCACAGACCATTGCTGCCACTGGTTGGTGTGGTCTCTACCACTAGGGGCGCTAAAGATACTGGTCGCTGCCACACCGACCACTGGTCTCTGCCACAAAGACCACTGGTCTCTACCACTAGGGGCGCTAAAGATACTGGTCGCTGCTACAGAGACCACTGGTCTCTGCCACACAGACCACTGGTCGCTACCACTAGGGGCTCTAAAGATACTGGTCGCTGCCACACCGATCACTGGTCTCTGCCACACAGACCATTGGGATGCTGATACTGGTCGCTGCCACAGTGGGTGCTGAGTAGTGGTCGGGATAGGTTGTTTGGCTGTTTGGTAAAACAATAAAAAAAATAATAAGAATAACAATAATAATTAATAACAATTAATTTACAGGTCTTTATCACTTCAAGTGCGTAGGTAGCCTAAGCCACTGTCATGACATAAGAGCAGCTTTGATCTGACAAATAAAAGGTATGGGCAGTAGAATTAGTAGTTTACTGGGCTTAAAGCAAGGAAAGTCTTTGTGCCTTGACTATATTTAGGGGTTAGGAGAAAAAAAAGGAGGGAGGGGGGGGGTTTAACACAAAACAAAACAGTTTTGAGAATGAGCATATTTATTAACACAACTGTTTCAGATAACAGACAATAGTTGTGCAAAATGGACAAATGGGTACACTGTCTAGTGCACTGTCTATTCCCAGATTCAGAATCAGTGCTGATGTGTATTATTAAAGTGGGTACTTTATTGATACAAAATACATTTTATTTTTTATGGCTAAAATATGCAAGAATAGTTTTGCTCCGTATAATTATCTGAAGGGAAAACATCTGGGTTGGTCTTTATTTTGATTATCTTACCATGATTTTTAAGGTGATGTTCAAAATAGTGCTTTCTCTGCACTGTGGTTTTGCACTTGGGACAGTGCCAGTGGCTTCTGTTTGTTGGCTTCAGCTGGCAGTGACATGGTATGCAAAAACAGTCTATAGAGAACAAAAAATTAAAACGGTGACAAAATAAACACATATTAGACCAACAACACAGGCTGCTCTGACACATATCTGGCACAATTTGAAATAAGATTGATTGCTATGGTAGCCTAATTCAACTTACCAACTTCATCATCACGGAAGCAGACAGAATACTTTAAATGGACTTTGTTCATATGGTCTCTGGTTGCCACTGTGTCAACTTTACAGAATTGGCAATGACTGTCTTCTGCTTTGTAGAAATCCTCCAGCGTTGTGAAAGTAGTGTTGACTTCTTAATATTGGAAAAACTTGGTATAATTACCGGTATACTGACATTGACTTAAAAATATGCAAACATACTGTTCAAAATATATACTACATGAAACCACGTGGTTTACCTGCAGCCATAGCCATCGCGGTTGTCCACTTTCAACTATAAGGCAAACAAATAATTATACAAATAAGACAACTCTGTTGAGGGAGGGGTGTCTGTATCATGTAAAGATATATTAGCCAATAACAAGATAACAGAATTGATTGTTATTAGAGGAGGGGCCTGACTGTTTAAGGCAGGAGCCTTTATTCATGCAGTGGTCAATTTTGAGATTTGGGTCGATATTGCTTACATGTCTTATTTTACTGAAATGGAAAGAAAACTCCCAAAATACACATTTATTATTTTAAATACTTAACACATAATTTGCGTATCAATGTGGCAATTGTGAAAACGTTATTAGGCATGTGTTACTTACCTGTAGTGTCTCCATTACATACTGTACATTAGCCTGTATGGCCATGATATACTGCCTTAGCTAACTTTAGCCATTACATTAGTAGCTCATGAGTCATGCATGTACTAATTAGCTGTAAACTCGAATCACTGGTAATATAGATTTTAGTTTATCATCACTCACTTCTACACAGGCCAAAAAACAAAACAAAAACACAACTGGGATTTGTCCAGGGAGGGGCTGCTGCCTGCAGGTCTGTGTGTGCAGCAGACACGTGAAGGAAGAGCGAGGGAGAGAAAGTGTCATTCTGATGTTTATTTGTGCGATGTTTGGAAATGGTAACCAACGTTACTGTTAACTTGTCACATCATATTTCACAACCCCAACTAAGTGTAACAGTCTCCCAAATAATACACGCAATAAAAGTGACTCACCTTCTGTCTTTCCCGACTACCTTCAATTTAAGAGCGTGATCAGGTCGGGATCCAGCTCCCAAATACGCAATGTACAAGAAGAAAACCCATTGTCTTCAAGCCCCTAGTGGTAGGGACCAGTGGTCTGTGACAAGTGGTCACAGACCACGAGAGGAAGAGTCCGTTGAATTGGCAAAGATTAAATGTTGACGTGTTTAGTTATTTTTCTCTGTGAACTTAAACAATGACCAACTGATCCCGAAGACAAGGACCGAAGATAGAATTATTGCTGCAACAATAAGAATATAAACATAATCTATAATATAGTATATTAAACATAACGTATGATCTAACATTAGATTTAATGTAGATAGGCTGTATAACCAAACAAACTGCAATATACAGTGCAACATAAAAGTAGCCATAATCGATAATATAGTATATTTAACAAAGTATGATCTAGAAATATTTTTCTCTGTAGATATAACCACACAAACTGTAAACGGTGCAACAATAAATAACTCGATAATTTAGGTTATTTACTAGTCAAAGGTTTATAGGCCAATTATATGTTTGTAAACATATGGGATGCGCTCGCAACATGGTTGCAGAAAAATCCGGAAGATAGAGAGCGAGAGAGGAGGTAGCGAGCAAAATAATACGTTACGTTATACATAGTAGTTAGATATCAACATTACATTTTATATTGATTAGATGGTACATATTTAAAATGTTCTCCGCGTAGTACAACAACTCGTCACCCACCGATAAGAACTGTTATTCAACTAAGCTTACGTTAGTGAGTGAGATACGTCTTACAGATCCGTTTGCCATAGAGCCTTGTCATTGGTCAAACGACGAAATGAAATGGCCAGAAATATATAATTACCTGATCGACACTCCAAGTGTTTATACCCAGGAGAAGTTGAAAGCGTACAAATCTCTTGATGGCTATAATTTTGTTCTGTGTGGTCATGTCCAAGACATACAACTTCATGATTACCAAGTTCAAAACTTCGTAACGTAACAAAGGTAACGTTAAGTTAGCTAGTAATTTAAGCTAGCTGTTCGTTATTCTATTGTTAGATAAGTGTACAACTTAATACATCAGAGTTTTTTGTTGTAAACTAAACCGAGTGATGTCGGTGATTTAGCGCAACTTAACTGATATGAAGTGAGAACTGCAGAGTCGGGCGTTTTTAATTAGGTTGTCGTTCCAGTCGTTTCTCCTGAGGGCTTGTAACCAAAGACGTGTGCGGTTGGCGTTAAAAGGAGTGTGAGTTGATGGTATTCGGTAAAACTACGGACCTTTGTTTACAGATTTTCGATTCTGGCAACCCACTGCACAACACGACATTTTTCCTGGGTTTGTTTTTCGGTTCCTTACGACTACTAAGTTACTACTACTACTACTAGATTACTACTACTAAAGTTACTTCTAGTTCTAACTACTTATTCTTCTTAGTCTTCTAATTCCAGGCAGTGTGGATACGTTTCTAGCACAGTGCTGCCTCTCTCAGGGCAAATATATTCCCGTTTATAACGTTAATCCTATTATTGAAGGCGGTTGCCGGTCAGCAGCGGCCAGCTTCTGCATCCGACATGCGCAGTTGCACCGGCGTGACGTCAGTGTGACGTAGTGTGATAATTCCCCTATAGGGTCTGACATATTGGCTTTCATCTAACAGTGCCAACACAGCCAGGAGTCCACAACAAACCATCCACTGACGACATCCTATCCCGACCACTACTCAGCACCCACTGTGGCAGCGACCAGTATCAGCATCCCAATGGTCTGTGTGGCAGAGACTAGTATCTTTAACGCCCCTAGTGGTAGCGACCAGTGGTCTGTGTGGCAGAGACCAGTGGTCTCTGTAGCAGCGACCAGTATCTTTAACGCCCCTAGTGGTAGAGACCAGTGGTCTGTGTGGCAGAGACCAGGAGAAGCCCCTGACTGCAGTGTGCAGATCGGGGCGGGGCTCAACGTGGGTCAATGTGGGCGGGGTCAAGCGTTTGACCCCGCCCACCGAGCACTGCCCTTCCAAGAAGCACGAAGCCCAGTCTCCCTCGTCTTCACTTGAGATTTACGTTCGTGGAAATGGATGGAAATTAGCCTGTTGAACTAACTGTGGCCATAGACTGTATGACTCTGGCTCATTTACAGTACAGCTCTTAATTAATGAGCACTGTCCCTGTCAAAAAAAACAAATTAAATTAAATAATTAAAAAGGTGTGTTAATAGCTTCAATTGTGTTACGATTTTTAAGTAAAAATGATGTCGTATGTCACCCACTGATCTCTTGATTCAGCCTGTTCTCATGCTTTTGCGTCACATATACACGCTTTGGGAAAGCCGTGTCTATAGTACACTAAAGCGGCGATTTTGCGTGTATAGTTTACGCCCCAGGTGCGATGTGTATGAGGCGCATCCGGCAGCGTGTGTATGTGACGCCCCCGGGTGACCGGATGCGCGACCAGTGCTTCCGATCAGCTAACTAGCTAGGTAGCTAGCGATGTTTTTATATAAGGAGTTGACAGCCTCCCCGAGGCAATTTCCCTAACCTCAACCATGACATTAGTTAGTGCCTAAACCTAAGTCAGTAAATATATGCATGTCGACCGGCTAACCCTACAGCTGTGCACATCGGCCGTGAGGCAGGTAGGGTTAGCCTCCTTTGTGCTGCAACGCTATTGTACACGTTTTTACACGTTTGACTCCGCCCACATTGACCCACGTTGAGCCCGGCCCCGATCTGCACACTGCAGTCAGGGGTACTTGGAGACCAGTGGTCTCTGTAGCAGCGACCAGTATCTTTAGCGCCCCTAGTGGTAGCGACAAGTGGTCTGTGTGGCAGAGACCAGTGGTCTCTGTAGCAGCGACCAGTATCTTTAAGCCCTAGTGGTAGCGACCAGTGGTCTGTGTGGCAGAGACCAGTGGTCTCTGTAGCAGCGACCAGTATCTTTAAGCCCTAGTGGTAGAGACCAGTGGTCTTTGTGGCAGAGACCAGTGGTCGGTGTGGCAGCGACCAGTATCTTTAAGCCCCTAGTGGTAGAGACCACACCAACCAGTGGCAGCAATGGTCTGTCGCGGCAGCAACCCAAGACTGTGGAGCCTCCTCTCATGCCCTCTTTCCCCAAATCAAAGATTAAGTCTGATTCAGCGATGTCGTCTACATACTTGTTTTGAATTGAATAACGTCATCCATGCGAATAAAATACTATCTATTCATTTCCAGGCCATTAGAGCTTGTTTATAAAAGTTTGATAATTTCAAAATAATTTATTGATTTTGTAGTCTTTTTTTAACAACTTAGTTAGTCATTTAACTTTGGAAAGTACTGTTTGAGGTTTCAAAACTTAAAACCTTCAGACCTTCATTTTTTTTATGTTGCATAGGTTATCTTTCCCTAATAACCACATGTTGAACCTTTTTCGTTTTTTTTTTAATCATAGGGCAGAAGTTTAGGGTATCCCTGTGAAGAACCCAGCTACATACCTGGGTGTGATAAGAATGAAAAACTCTGCAATAACATTAACTTCTGATAGTTCACATTCCTTAAGTGGTAGCCTAATAAACAGATTTATTCAAGTTCATTCTTAAGCCTGATACAGTAGAAAATTCCTCAACACATCTAATTACTTTGATCCATTCCTCTCTATTAGACAAAAAAAATTGTATCATCTGCCAGTTGAGATAATTTAAATGATCTAAGGTCTCTTTAGGTCTACTTTGGAACCATAGACTGTATAAAAACTTGAAACTTTTTAAAAAGGTGTACAGCCACAGTTTGTGTGACAAGGAACAGAAAGGAGCCATCCCTCAGAGACTGTGGCAGAGACCAGTGGCCGGTGTGGCAGAGACCAGTGGCCGGTGTGGCAGAGACCAGTGGTCGCTGTGGCAGAGACCAGTGGCCGGTATGGCAGAGACCACAGCGACCAGTATCTTTAGCGCCCCTAGTGGTAGAGACCAGTGGTCGCTGTGGCAGCGACCAGACCACAGAATTGGCTACAACCCCCTCTCCTTATCTCTTCAGTCAGCGGTCACAGCAAACAGAAACTAATGTGTTTTTTTCTGTTATTTCATGTTCTTATGTGTGCGTTTTGCATCTTTTTCATTAGCCTGCATTAAAATAGCAGTTTGTGCCCTTCCCCGTGAGTGTGCGTGCCTGCGCACCCAATGACATCGTCAATCCCGATGTTTCATTGTAGACATCGTCTGATGGAAATTGTTTAGACATCGCCCATCCCTAATCAGTTTGATCTGTTTTTTGCTATTGAATCACAGAAAAAATGTTTACTTTGGGTTCATACAGCTGTAGTAATGCAGAGTTGTGTTATTTGCCTTAACGTGTTGTGTGTGAACACTCAGCAGTTGTCCAGCGATAAAACCCCCGTGAGGAAAGCATTGCATGGATTAAATTCACGTTTGGTCTGAATGCCGCATAAGGTAGCAAGCAATCTATAAACTAAGTCTAAACTAACAGAGTCTAAACACAAGGCGTTAGCAACAAAATAACCAGGGGCCGAACCAATAACACAGAGTTAGGCTAAAGGAGACAAGATTAACAACACAGACAAACTCAGACAACAGACTATATAACAGATACTGAACTGACCAAATAACCAAAACTCACAGAGAGCTAAACTAAACATATCTGACAGGCTATGTGACACCATAACAGAAGTTACTTTTAGCTCTCTTGTTTTCTGTGTTTTTCTGAGCACAAATCACAACAGTTCTTTTTCACAGTTCGTAAGTCGGAACAGTTTGTCTCTGAATTTAGTCTGTATTCAAACTGGATTCGTGTTATAAAGGAAACTGTAGGATTTATTACAATGTATTGCATCAAAATTTTAATGTTTTCATAAATGCAGAACAGTATTTTATACAACTTATACATGTATACATGGAGCCCCTCTCTCTCACAAAACACACTCAAACTCACAAATAGGAGCTGAAATACAGAGATTGAAGTACATTTCCAAACAGATGTGTCTGATCATGTCTGGTGTGTCACTAACAACATGTGATGATGCTTCCTTCAAAAAAAGGAGCATAAATAATAAACTATATTTGTACTGGGAGGTACTTAAATTTAAGATGAAGACTCTCACTTTGCTCAGTGCACATTTGATCCAGTTATAAAGACGACTGAGGATGAAGCTCACAGTCAGTCAGCTATGATAATAGAGATGAAAGTGGTGATGAGGAGAGTCTAAAAATGAGTTTAAAATGAGTATTAGAAATGCTGGGACAGGTATTAAACGCTCTGTAAAGTTTTGTTTTTACTTAAAGTAAATTAAGTTCATTTTCCATTTTGGAATTTTTTTAGAAAACTCTTCCTAAGCATTTTTCATCTAGCGACTGCTAATAACAGAAGTGAACTTATTGCGCTTTTCATATACAGCTAAAACAAAGTAATGTCTGAAATATTTCCCTTTTTGTGAAATGAAGTTTCATGATTTTCAAATTTTCTGAGATGCAACTGTATACTGAGACCAGGGTGGGAAATTAGCACCCGCCACCCCGTTTTTTAAAACTAAGCAACTTTTGCAACTTTGAGCACAAAATTAAGCTATTTGTCAAAAAATATGAACTATGTGGGTAATCAACATTGTAAGGAAGTGACTCAGAAAAATATGAAATATCAGAAATGTCAAAATACACTGGAGGGGGGCTTTAAAGGAGAACTCCGGTGAAAAATGAACCTGGGGTGTAATAACACGTTTGTACTGAGTCGACCGTTCTCTGGTATTTATTTTCATAATAATCGAATTTAAAGAGTTTTAGCTCTAACTGTTCTATTATGTATTAATATTGTATTAATAATTTTAAAAAATGATTGAAGCAATTCAAAATATGCTAGTTCACTTTCTTTTATAAATTTGAATTCCGTAAAAAGTGGCTGGTAAAAAATATAAGTGGCTGGTAAAGTTGGGCATCCACCAGCCACTGTGGCTGGTGGGCAAAAAAGTTAATTTCCCACCCTGACTGAGACATAGTATTGAATTAAACGCCGATGGAATCACTTCGTCTCATTGTTGACGTCCACATGAATATTAAAATCACATCCACAAGTGACGATATTTGTTTTAAGGACTAAAATTCTAGGAATTCAGATAAAAAATCTGAATGTTGACCAGGAGATTGGTACACTATAATAAGTGGAATTAAGAGTCTGTTACAGACCCCCAAAAAATGTCTGTGTGCTACATACTGCTTCCTTTCCATGGAAAAATGTTAGGAGAGCGATGGAGATACAGTGACTTATGCAATATGTGGCCATGTGCAACATTGGCAACTGAGTAAAATGTTTAAAAAAATTTCAGATGTCGGTTTGTTTGAAGATTGTAAATTATTTATTGTTTCTAATGAACACAGTATCAGCCCAAAATGAATTTCCCCACGGGGAAAAGAAAGTCTATTTTATCGTGAGTGAATGCATTTAGGCTAAAATAATCTTTTTTGACTTAAACAAGTTTAAGTAAAACAAAATAAATCAATCTGATAATCTAATATTAAATTGCTTACCGCTGTAGATTAAAGAGATCTGATGGCCTGAGATCAGCAGCATGTTGTTAAACTGTGTTGACATGAATAGGTCTACGTCTGTAGAAGGTATGATGATCCACATAGTCACTCATTTTCTTACATCACTACACACTTAAAACCTGAACACATCTGAACAGAGCCGTGCAGAGACCTTTGGAAGGGCAGGTGCTCAAAGTATAAAAAGGGCACATGGAAGAAGGATTTAAACAGGACTCTTCTCAGACTATTGACATAGAAATATATCGTTATGTATTCCTTGTTGACACGCATATACAGATGCTTCTGTATCGATACATCAGCAAATGAGGTGACGCAGCAGCATGCGGCGCGTCTGGTTTTTGATCAGCCCAAAAGGACTCATGTCTCTCCATTACTCAGTGACCTCCACTGGCTTCCCGTGGCCTCCAGAATCAAATTCAAGTCACTAATGCTTGCATACAGAGTGACCCCCGGGTCTGCACCATCTACCTAAACTCCATTATACAAACCTACGTTCCTTCTCGGCCTCTACGCTCCTCCAACGAACAGCTACCACACGCCATCAGAGCAGGGGTGTCCCTCTCTAACTTCAAGAAGCTCTTGAAAACTTATCTCTTCTGAGAACACTTCCTCTTATAACACCTCTAACTAACTAACCTCTAACATGCACTTCCTGTGCTCTTCTTCTTCTATCCCTACAATTATCTTGTATTGACTGCACTTTTGTTCTGATTGCACTTTCTGTTAACTATTACTTCCTTCCCTAGGTATTTACCCATTGATGTGATATGTACTATGAGCTCTTACTAGTATTTACTGCCACTCTTAGTAGTATGTATTGTCAGTTGTAGATCTATATTTGATGCTCTGTTGATACTTGTAAGTTATTCCTCAAATGTAAGTCAGCTTTGGATAAAAGCGTCTGCCAAATGAGTAAATGTAAATGTAAATGTAAAAAGAAACAGCAAATACCCAACTCTAGCTTTAAAACACTGGGCTGACATAAGTTACAGGGAACAGTTGCTGTTGAGGGGTTGCTATGGATGCTGCTGCTGTTGTTGTTGTGTTGTTGCTGATACTACTGGAGATGATCTGTGACTACAGATATTAAAACAACTATAGGATATATATTAGCTGATTAAACAATTATGTGACCATGAAAAGATTGTTGAGTGTTTGGGACCAGCTCACAGTGACATACCTGCTGTAATACTGCAGGCTGACTGCTGGGGAGACGCTCTCTAGCCCCTTTTCCACCAAAGCATTTTGAGAGCCGGTTCGGAGCCGGTGCCTACTCGCGAACCAGTTCTTTGTGTTTCGACAGCCAAAGAACCGGTTCGCGGCCAGGAAAACTGGTTCCAAAGCGGCACCAACTCTTTGCTGGACTGGAATGGTTCTTTACCACGTCATGCTGGCGTAGGGGGCAGGGGCGGGGCTATTGTAACCAACAACACGGTGACGTAATGACGTCGTTCGCTGGGCTCTCTAGTCAGTGGAAAGAGAAACAGGTTCTGAGAAGGTTCGCAAGTTGAACCAACTTTGAACCAGCACCAGTTCGAACCAGTTCTTTTTTTTTTGGTGGAAAAGAGGTAACAGAGCTGCACACCGAGAGCTGCAGGTGGAGGAAATAAGATACTAGAATCAAAAAAGAGGAAACATTAATGAGGAAAGGATGAGGGTGGCCGTGGCAGGGGTAAGAGTGAGACAAACACATCTACAGTCTGTGTTGCTTGCTGTGTGTCTACAGGATGCAAAACTGTTATAACGATTTTATATATTACATTGTGAATCTGAGATATATCTGGACTTTTATTGACTATATGTCTAATCATATATCTAAATAAAACTAACATTTATCTTTTATAATATTCCTGACATCAAAGTGAAAAAGAAACGACCCTGTTAGATTTCAGAAAAATGTATTAAATGTTTGTGAATCTGTTATCTTATTTCCTCCACCTGCAGCTCTTAGTGTGCAGCTGGCTTAGTGAGCCAGTCCCAAACACTCAACAATCTTTACATCTTTTCATGGTCACATAATTGTTAAATCAGCTAATATATACCCTGTGTTTGTTTTAACAATTCATACATTTTTCAGAAATTTTATAGGGCCATTTCTTCTTCACTCTTTACTTTGATGTAAGGAATATTATTTATTTTACATCGGCACAGAGGTTTTTATATTTCCAGTTATTGGGTTTTAATGTAGTTGAGCTGTTGTAAACATACTGCTGCTGTCAAATGTAATTATATTCAATACAGATCTGAATTTAAGGTTTTTTTTAAGGGCTGAAGGCTGTAAGTCGGAGGAACAGGCTTAGAATTTTACCAATGTGTTTAGCCTATTTTAAGGCACAAGGCGTTTAATTAAGTTACTTTAATAATCCAAGTTCAAGTGCAAAGATTTTAGTCAAATTACATAGAAAAGATCAGACCTCTCAACGGCCGTGAAACTTTTCTCCCGAAACAGAACGAAGTGAACAGAGCACCTTTGTTTATAGAGTAGAAGTAACGTGAGCTGTCGGCGTGTTAGCCGGCAGCTCACGTTACTTTACAGACTGGCGACACACAGCGATAAACACAACAGCTGTGCTGCTCTCTTTGTAACAATCCACAAGGACATTGCAGCAAACCCCTCTTACCGGCGGAATCGAAGGCGTCCTGTAGGCAGAGCTGCTGAATCACTAAAGTGTCTGAACGGGAGGGCTCGTCACGGATGATGTCATCAGGTGAAAGGTCATAATGTGGGTTATTATTTTTACTCCGAAATTATTATTAATTTATTTTACTAATAGTTTGATCGGACAGGCTTTGACAAAAGGGCCTTTACAACTTATAAAATAAATAAAATGAAGGAAATTTTGCATTTGAAAAAAGGGCACTTTGGGCAGCAAAGGGCAAAAGGGCAGGTGCTCAAGCACCCATCGCACCCCCCTCTGCACGTGCCTGCATCTGAATGGATTGTATATGGATTTTTATTTGCATAATTTATTCTTTATTCAGGTTGATTCGCTGCAGGTTGTCAGAGATCAGCTGTGCTTCTCTGGCCTCAGCTCTGAAGTCCAACCCCTCCCATCTGAGAATGCTGGAGCAGGGTGACAACGACCTGCAGGATTCAGGAGTGAAGCTGCTGTGTGATTTTCTGGAGAATCCACACTGTAGACTGGAGACTTTGGGGTCAGTTCACAGACTCTGTGTTACTATTGTAGATTTTGAATCTTTCATTAACAATTGGTGGTATTAGACCACAGCATTCTTAGGTGCAAAAGTAATCGAACAAATAATCTTAAAGTGAATAACATTTATAGGTGGTGAGGACGCAGTGGATAAGACACATGCCTTTGGTGTGAGAGACCTGGGTTTGAATCCACTGGGAGACACCAATGTGTCCCTGAGCAAGACACTTAACCCCTTGTTGCTTCAGAGGCGTGCAAACTCTGACATATATAGCAATTGTAAGTCGCTTTGGATAAAAGCGTCAGCTGAATCAATGAATGTAAATTTAATATTTGGAGGCATAACCCTTGCTTGCAATGACTGCCTCAAGCCTGTGACCCATCGGCATCACCAAACCGTTGCATTCTTCATTTTTGATGCTGTTCCAGGTTTTTACCGCGGCTTCTTTCAGTTCTTGTTTGTTACGGGGTGTTTCTCCCTTCAGTCTCCTCTTAAGGAGGTGAACTGCAGCTCTATTGGGTTAAGGTGAGGTGACTGACTTGGCCAGTGTAAAATCTTCCACTTTTTCCCCCTTTTGATCTTGAACCCAAATATCTTCAGTGAACAACAAAAACAAAGGAATTTGCCTTACCGTTCAAATACTTTTGGAGGGGACTGTTTCTTACCTCCATAAATTTGTAATTTTCTTTTATTCATATTTTCAGATTTCTTGTATTAAATTTAGTCTGCAGTCACAAAAGACTGCTTCTTAAATTCTGGTAAACGGTCATATCTGTATCCAGAAGATCCTCTGAACTAATATCTGTTTTAAATTGATAGTTTTTTGCAGAAATAGATTCATTTCTTTTAATGCTTTTAACTTCAAAGTGTCTTCATAAATAATGATCACTTATATTAGTCCCTCAGAACACACACAGCCTTGTGTCACTATCTTTGTGCCTGGCTGCTTTCCGTAACCATAACATCTAAACTACATGTCTACTCTTAAGCCTTAACCTACCTCTAACCTAATTCTAACCCTATAACCAAGTTTTAATCAAACACAGTGTTATGATGTGGTGGTGTGGGGACAGAGAGGACCCAAATGCAGAGCGCAGGATGAAGGTTTATTGAATAAAGAGGAGGTGAGGAATGGAGTGGAGGGAGAGGAGGATGTCGGGGAAACTCAGGGAAGGGGAACCAAGGAGGCGAGGAACCAGGGAGCCGGGGAACACTGGGGCCGGGGAAGCGAGGAGGCGAGGGAGAATAGGGAGGACGCCGTGGGGGAAGCCCGAGGAGGAAGGGCAGGTGAACCAGCCCAGCCGACTGACGGAGAATGAGGGCGAGTGTACCTGGGGGAAGACAAACAGAATGACAAGGTTAGCGACACAACAGGAACAGGGCACAAGGAAAAAGATAGGAAAATCAAGAAACATGGGAGCTCGAACGTAAGGGTGGCACCGGGAATGGAGCAACGACGATCAAGCGAAGATGGTGTGGAGAGCCGGGGTAGATATACTGGCTGGGATGAGGAGATTACTGGCAAGTGTGGCAGGCTGGGGAGGTTGCAGACGAGGTGCAGGTGCGGGTAGTTGGCTGGGCTCAGGAGCGGAGGAAGAGAGAGAGAGAACACACAAGGGAGCAGACACAAGGAGGAAAGCAGGCGAGAAAACCAAAGAAAAAACAGAATAACTGATAGGGAGAAAAACCTTATGGCTGCCACCATAACACACAGTACTATAAACTTGTGTTGTCCAGCATTTAGGCCTCCACAAAGTTGTAGGACCTCACAAGTATAGTGAACCTCAATTTTTGGACCCCATGAATATTATAAAACAAGCCTGTATGCATATATATGCAGTTTATTAATATAGAGGGACACAGAGAAATAAAAGCATTTTCCAAATGCAGCTGTATAAAGGATTATTAAAGTTTTTCTCCTCTAATTCCAGACTGGCCTGAGATCAGCAGCATGTTATTACTCTGTGTTGACATAAATAGGTGTATGAATGTTGTGGATAATGTCTGTAGAAGGCTGACGTTATGATGATCCACATTAACACAATGACAATGATGTCACTCTACTTATTTTAGGAAAAAAAACCTCAGTGAGCAGGCCATAGTAATGTTTAGCTCCACATTTAAAACCTGAACACATCTGATTTTATTATAAATAGATTTTTATCTCCATCCTTTATCCTTTATTCAGATTGAGTCTCTGCAATTTGTCCGAGATCAGCTGTGCTTCTCTGGCCTCAGCTCTGAAGTCCAACCCCTCCCATCTGAGAGACCTGATGCTGAGTGCCAACAAACTGCAGGATTCAGGAGTGAAACTGCTGTGTGGTTTTCTGGAGAGTCCACAATGTAGACTGGAGACTCTGAGGTCAGATACCTTTTTTACTTCTGTGATGAGATTAATATGATGTGAAGGTTTGGTGACACTAAACTGCAGACAAAAGGCTGATGGTAAAGGCTAATGGTAGTCTATTTTCATCTTCAATGGTTTAGTCCAGTGGTTCTCAACCGGTGGGGCCCGCCCTCCTGGGAGGGCGCGGACACTCTCCCGGGGGGGCGCGAGTAGGGAGGGAGTAAAAAAAAATCTGAGAGAAAAAAAAATCTGTAAAAAACAAAAATTCCGGAAAATTCCCCCCATGTTGAAAAACAAGTGGTTGGACTATTATAACACACAAACAAATCATCCTCCTGGCGACTTTTTTTCCCCAAAAGCAGTTATTGTAACCGGCTGCCCCGAGTACGTACTGCACGGTCCTGACTCGAACCGGCGACCTCGGGTGCGGGAGGCGGACACGCTGACGAGGAGGCTAAAACACACGGCCACCCTCGTCGGTTACCAGTGCGTCTCTTAACGCATCGGGGGAGTGAAGGTTACTCACTGCACAGCCTTGCTGGCTTCTGTCACACTAGCATCAAGTCTAGCGACTTTTACTGGTGTTTTTGGAAACCTTTGTAGTGTTTGGAGACTCGAAAGCAGTATCATTCTGCAGTTACTGTGCTCAACGAGCAGCGGGTGCTGCCGTGAGCCCCTCCCCCGTCCAAAAGCACTCACAGGCGGTCAGTCTCTCACATCCACTCAATCCACTGACTCCGTCTACGGCACGTTACAACTTCGCAACGGTTTTGATACGTCCATAGCCCAGTGCACTGCGTCTCAGAAGCGTTTCAGCAGTGGAACGTGCCGCCTGCCCCACGTTATTGACTTATTAATTTGTCATTTTCGTGCATCTACTACCTTCCTCACAGCTGTATGTGACCCCGTTTCATTCGTTAACTTCAGGCTGCATTTCCCACAGGCAGGATTTCAGAATCAGAGCGTTTTGCCTGCCTGACTTTGATGATATGTTTAGATTTTGTTGATTTGGTAATCAGTGTTTGCATTCTGTGATTTTACTAGGATTAAATAGGCTATGTAGTCTCACATTAACCTGCCTGGCCTATCGCCTGCAAGGTTCTGTAAAAAATGCAGATGATATGCCTATTAGGCTTAGTAATAACAATAACCAACGCATAAATTCATATCAGAGGTCTGGTGCCAATTCGCAATTATAGCAATAGTCTAGTAATGATAATAGGCCTACTGAGAAGAAGAAGAAGAATGCCTAGCCTCTAGTAATGATAACCCTACCTACCTCTACTACTACTACTACTACTAATAATAATAAATAATAATAATAGTGGGCCTAAAACTAATAGCCTAGCCTAGATCGATCTATCTATCTAAGGTGGTGTAATGGGGGTGGCGCCGGGAAAGGGGGGCCCAACTGCAATGAACCAGCTTTGGGGGGGCCCAGCTTGCAAAAGGTTGAGAACCCCTGGTTTAGTCCATTGATTTCTAACCTTAATATAACAACAAAAAAAACACTCTGTAGTGGATAGTTCACGCTGGACATCCTAAACTCTTGATTTTTAACATCACCATCCATCCATCCATCTTCAACCGCTTATCCGGAGTCGGGTCGCGGGGGCAGCAGCTCCAGCAGGGGACCCCAAACTTCCCTTTCCCGAGCCACATTAGCCAGCTCTGACTGGGGGATCCCGAGGCGATCCCAGGCCAGCGTGGAGATATAATCTCTCCACCTTGTCCTGGGTCTTCCCCGAGGCCTCCTCCCAGCTGGACGTGCCTGGAACACCTCCCTAGGGAGGCGCCCAGGAGGCATCCTTACCAGATGCCCAAACATCACATTTTTGTTTTAAATAAATTATAGTAAAATACATAAATACAATGAATCAATAAATAATCTCTATTTCTACTGACAGACAATAATAAAACATTTGCTTTTTCCGACATTGTTGTGAAGCTATGTGATTATTATACTGACTGAATGCTTTAAATTGAAGACATTGATTTTATGACTCTACTATTCATGTATTTTGTTCACATCTTTGGAAACTTTTGGATCTTAAATCAGTTTCTATGGGTTATATTTGTGTTTGGCTGCACAACATGAGTTTGTATAGATGGAACCACTGGTGGAGCTGCAGAGTTTAAGAGGTAAAGTCAGAGGTAAAGCTACGTCTTTATAGAAGTTGCAGCGCTTTTTACCTTTCACAGTTTTTAACTAGCA
The DNA here is from genome assembly GCA_024633595.2 of Lepomis macrochirus. NCBI lineage: Eukaryota > Metazoa > Chordata > Actinopteri > Centrarchiformes > Centrarchidae > Lepomis > Lepomis macrochirus. Next base: position 11,957,831 of record JALXJV020000011.1, on the reverse strand, counting down.
TCCTGTTGGGTTCAGGTGTTTTAAGTTTACATTTTCTAAACTTAAACACTCTAAACTTTCTTAGCTCTGGAAAGATTATTAAATCCTGAATCATTTCAAGCAGGGACATTGTCTTCTAAAGTTACATAATTTATTCTTCATTAAGATTAAGGTGCTGCAGTTTGTCAGAGAACAGCTGTGCTTCTCTGGCCTCAGCTCTGAAGTCCAACCCCACCCATCTGAGAGAACTCGAGCTGGGTGGAAACAAGCTGCAGGATTCAGGAGTGAAGCTGTTGTGTGGTTTTCTGGGGAGTCCACACTGTAGACTGGAGACTCTGAGGTTAGACATCTTTTTTCAAAACTTTTATTAATATGATGTGAAAGTTGACACTAAACTGCAGATAAAAGCCTGATATTATATTGATTGCTTCAGGGAGCACACACACACACACACACACACACACACACACACACACACACACACACACACACACACACACACACACACACACACACACACACAGAAGTTCCAAAATCCAGATAAATAAATTTAATAATATGGAAATAAAGTGGTGTGGGGAGATATGGGTGCCGTCAATAGTGTGAAGCATGTGTGGATGCATGGAAGTATGCATGTGAGTATTTGAGTGACCTAACTCAAAAGGTACGAAGGCCATAAGGATTTGTTAAGGCTGCACAACAAGAGAGCACAGCCTATAGGAAAACAGCAGTTTTGTCCCTTTGACCCCTCCCTCCTCTCAAGTACATACTGTTGCCCAGACTCAATAAGCAAACTGGGTGAGTTTGGTGTGGAGGATCTCTTGGGTGAAAGTGTTGAATGCCAAGCTTAAGTCCACAAACAGGATCCCTGCATATGTCCCTGGAAAGTTAAGCTGTTGCAAGATGTAGGCTAATGTGGTTTTATGATGACTAAATCATCCGCTGACTTGTTTGCCTGGTAGGCAAACTGCAGGGTCCAGCGAGGGGCCCTCAATGTCCTGCAGGTGTGCCAACACCAGTCTTCCAGGCCTGTAGCCATTTAATCCTGTAATGGAGGATCTTTTGGAGACTGGGATAATAGTGGAGCATCTGAAGCCGAAGGGGACTTCACACAGCTCCAGTAATATGTTGAATATCTCTGTGAAGATGGGGGCCAGCTGGGCCCAGCAGGATGATGATACTCTGTCTGGTCCTGATGCATGCCTGACCTTCAATCTCTGAAATAGCTGACACACACCCTAATCTAAGATCCTGAGTACAGGTGGGGTGGCAGATTGGCAGGGGTGTAGGTGGCTGTTTGATGTGGAGCGGGAGAGGGGTGTAAATGTGGGCTCATCAAATCGACACAATAACACATCTAGGTTGTCAGCCAGTTGGTAGTTATCCACAGTGTAGGTGTGTGGTCACCTGGATGTCTTTCAGGCCTCTCCACATTGACACAAGCCAATGGAATGGACTATTAACCTATTTTCGTCAGTGTGTTTCTGGCCTGGTTGTACAGGATTACTCCCCTCTTCTGTAGGCCTCCTCCTTGGTCTGACAAAGCTGCCTGAGTTTTTTTGTAAACCACGGTTTGTAGATGTTGTCTGTGTGGAAGATCTTAGTCAGCACACATGAAAACTGATGTAAGATGTCACAGTGTGAGTTTATTCAAGTCTGTGCAGATTTAAAAATACTCCAATCTGTACAGTCACAAAAGACCTCTTTTTCCAGTGTTGCCTCATTGGTCTCTCTTCTCAATGTGACAAAATCGTTAGCACAGTTTTGGTTTGAACCAGCCACACCTGTGACTAATTAATATGATCCACTTGCTGCGCACCAATATCATAGCACCTGCGAGTAAATGGTGAAAAACCAAAGACCCTGCTAACCTCAAGTGCTACCAAACACTTCTATCCTCCTTCTCAGGCAGTATTAAAGCTGCCATAACTGAGTTATGTAATGACAGAATCAACAGTGCCACTCACTTACAGAAATGATTTTCCACTTTTAAATCTCTACTAAAGCCTCCTCTGCCTACACGAGTCACAAACCTGTTCACCGATACCTTTGCCTCCTTCTTTCCAGACAAAGCGTTGGTTAAACAAAAAATTGAGAACTATCAGCCAGTTTTACTTCTAACATTTCTATCCAAAACCTTTAAAGGGGAGTCTTCAAGCAGGTCTCAGAATTCCCCTCACAAAATGACCTCCTTGATTATTGTCAGTCAGTCTTAAGAGTGACCACTCTACTGAGATGGCTCTGTTGTCTGTGACAGAAGCCCTAAGATCAGCTAGAGCTGCAGCCTAGTTCTTGGCCCTTTTCTGACAGATCAACTGCCTTTGACACAGTCAACCACAGCATCCTTGCAATCTCCACTGTCAGCAATAGGTATCTTGGGCAAAGCACTCCTGTAGCTCTGATGCTACCTCTCTGGGTGTTCCGACAGCGAATCTTGGAAAGAATAATTATCTTCCTCTCACTGCCATTTTTGGTGCTCCACGGTTTGGTTCTCGGAGCTCCTTCTCTTCTCAGATTACACCACCTCACTGGCATGATTTCTCCTACCACAGCTATGCAGATGATATCCAAATCTACCTGTTCTTACCTTACTGTCTCGGCGCAGATCATGGACTGTCTCTTAAAAATAAGGACCTACCTAACTCAGTACGCCAACAAGCTTTTGGTACAGACCATGGTTATCTCTCGCCGCATCTATATCCTTTCTATCTGGTCTTCCAGCTTGTGTGGTGAAACCACTACAAACGGTCCAGAATGCAGGGGCGCGTCTGAATGTGATTCATTATGTTGTTTCAAGCAGAAACATTGTCTTCTAACGTTACTTGATTTATTCTTTATTCAGATTGTGGGGCTGCAGTTTGTCAGAGATCAGTTGTGCTTCTCTGGCCTCAGCTCTGAAGTCCAACACCTCCCATCTGAGAGAGCTGGACCTGAGTGACAACAAGCTGGAAGACTCAGGAGTGAAACTGCTGTGTGGTTTTCTGAAGAGTCCACACTGTAGACTGACGAGTCTGAGGTCAGACACCATTTTTTACTTCTGTACTGAGATTAATAGGATGTGAAAGTTGTGGTGACACTAAACTACAGACATAAGGCTGATTATTATACTGATCCACACTGATAACCTTCAGTGGTTTAGTCAATTGACTGTGGCAGAGCAATATTGAGCTATTTAAAACCTTAACAACTGGATAATTCACTCTGAACCTCTTAAACTACTGATTTTTAGCTAATATTTCACATCTTGTTTATGCTTAAATAAATGATAATAAAAAAAACATACATTAAATAAACAGTCACTTTTTCAGCTGTCAGACAATACTGCATTCATTATTTACTTTTTCAACTCTGCTGTGATGCTTATACTGACTGAATAGTTTAAACTGAAGATTATCTTACTTTATCACTCCACTATACCTAAAAGAAATATCGTAGAAGTCTTTTGGTCACATTTCCCCAAATTTATCCTGAAATATTTAGCATCTTTGGGAACTTGAAAACTAAACAGAGATTAAGAGGTGAAGTCACTGCATCTTTATTGAAGTAGCAGCATGTTGTCATTATTATTAATGACAACTCTTTTTACCTTTTTGTATTTTACAGTTTTAACCTGCATCTTGTTCAGATGTTTGAAGTTTCCATTTTTTAAACTTTTACTTTCTAAACAGTGAATTATTTCAAGCAGGAACATTTTTTTCTAGTTACATAATTTATTCTTAATTCAGATTGTGGGGCTGCAGTTTGTCAGAGATCAGCTGTACTTCTCTGGCCTCAGCTCTAAAGTCCAACCCCTCCCATCTGAGAGAGCTGGAGCTGAGTGACAACAAGCTGCAGGATTCAGGAGTAAAACTGCTGTGTGTTTTTCTGGAGAATCCACACTGTAGACTGACGAGTCTGAGGTCAGATACCATGTTTTTTTACTTCTGTGCTGAGATTAATATGAAGTGAAATTTGTGGTGACACTAAACTGCAAACATAAGGCTGATTATTATACTGATCCACACTGACTACATTTACATGCTGTCAATATTCGGGTTATGGTCGGGTTAAGGTCACGATTCGGGTTTCTGAAACATTCGATAACCCGCTTACATGCGTGAGCAGAGAGAGTTTCTCCTGTATACATGGAATTTGTAATCAATTGGCAATACCCGATGTAAACGGCGACGCACGGTTAACGCCTGGACGCATCGGACAACCTTAAGACGCTAATATGCGTAATTTCCGATTCTAAATGTAAATGTCAGTATCTCGGTACTTTCTGCCGTCAACAAAGACATTATATTCATGTTTTTGACAACATGAATTAAAAAATTGGTTTCCTCCTCGCTCCAGAAGTACGGTGCTGTGTTGCGCCTCGCCATGTTTACCTCGCTTACTTCCGGTATACTGCACGCTGGTTTGGCGCATACAAGAAGTTCCTATACTCAAAAGACCAAGATTCCTTGCTAATAGAGCATGCGCAGAACACAAATCAATGTTCCTTTGATGGGGATATGCCGATACGCCGCTTACATGACCTAAATATTCGGGTTAGAAAAGGAGTACCCCAGGCGTAATATCCGGCTTTTTAAAAACCGGGTTATGAGCATATCCGGGTTTTTGCCGGTATTTACATGGCCGTGCGCGACCGGGTTATTGCTAATATCCCGGTTTTGAACGGGTTATTGGCTTCATGTAAACGTAGTCACTGATAACCTTCAGTGGTTTAGTCAATTGACTGTGGCAGAGCAATGTTGAGCTATTTAAAACCTTAAGAAAAATCTGCACTGGATAATTCACTCTGAACCTCTTGAACTACTGATTTTTAGCTAATATTTCACATCTTGTTTATGTTTAAATAAATGATGAAAAAACATACTTACATTGTTTTTAAACTGTCAGACAATACTGCATTCATTATTTACTTTTTTCAACTTTGTGGTGAACCTATGTGATGCTTATACTGACTGAATAGTTTAAACTGAAGATTATTTTATTTTATCACTCCACTATACCTAAAAGAAATATCGTAGAAGTCTTTTGTTCACATTTCCCCAAACTTATCCTGAAATATTTAGCATCTTTGGGAACTTGAAAACTAAACAGAGATTAAGAGGTGAAGTCACTGCATCTTTATTGAAGTAGCAGCATGTTGTCATTATTATTAATGACAACTCTTTTTACCTTTTTGTATTTTACAGTTTTAACCTGCATCTTGTTCAGATGTTTGAAGTTTCCATTTTTTAAACTTCTACTTTCTAAACAGTGAATGACTTCAAGCAGGAACATTTTCTTCTAGTTACATAATTTATTCCTAATTCAGATTGTGGGGCTGCAGTTTGTCAGAGATCAGCTGTGCTTCTCTGGCCTCAGCTCTGAAGTCCAACCCCTCCCATCTGAGAGAGCTAGACCTGAGTGGAAACTACAAGCTGCAGGATACAGGAGTGAAACTGCTTTGTGATTTTCTGGAGAGTCCACACTGTAGACTGCAGACTCTGAGGTCAGATGCCATTTTTTTACTTCTCTGCCTTGATTAATATGAAGTGAAATTTGTGGTGACACTAAACTGCAGACTGATTCACACCGAGTATCTTAATGCTAAAGTCCATTTTCTTCTTCAGTGTTCACTGACTGTGGCAGACCAATGTTGATCTACACATTTAAACATGAATATAACAAGAAAAAACTACACTGGATAACTCTGAACCTCATTAACTCTTAATTTTTATTTTAAATGTTTTTGTTAAAATAAATTAAATTTGCTGTCTCCTGAAGTCCAGAAATCACAGCTGATGTTTAGCTATTCAGTCTTTGTATGAGCATGCAGGACCTTTAACATCATATACATATATCTGTCCATAAGTCTTTTGTTTTGTCCAAATGTTTTTAGACTCCATATTTACATATTTGTCCTGTAATATTTTAAAAGTAGTTGAAATATTTAAATGTTTCTGAGATGCTGGTTTTTTAACAGCTTTAAGCTCCACCAGTAGTAAATCCATCATTACAGTGAGCAGTGAATATCTCGCTGTCTCTGCAGTCATGATGCTTTCAGGGACTCTCAGCACTTTATTTCCACTGTGTACTTGAGTGAAACCTGCAGAGTAAACAGACTTTATGGCCAAAGTCTCTGCAGGTCTCAGTGTGTTCACTCCAATACGTTAACATGAAAGCTGAGAGGAAGCTGGCTACGCTACACAGCCGCTCCACTTCTGGTCTGACCAGGACTGAAGTTCCTGCTGGTCTTTATACTGGATGTGCTGCATCACTGACTGACAGCTGATGAAGGGAGTCTCTGTAAACTCTGATTTACTTCTGCTGTCTGTCTTCTTCTCTCATCAGCTGGAGGTGATCTCTGTCAGAGTGTGAGCGATGAGAAAGGTGGTGGTGTTGAGAGAGAATCAGCTGTGTCCTGATGATCCAGAGAGGTTGAAGCAGCAGCATCAGCTTGTGTGGAGAGGCTCTGACTGGGCCATGTTACTGGGAGGTAGAGTGGAGTGGAGAGCTTCATCCAGCAGTGACTGACAGAGGAATCACAACAGTGCTGCAGTCTGAACTGCTCTGAGATCAGGTCCACTGTCAAGTCCACCATCATCCCTGTGTGTTCCTCTGGATGTGACAGAGTATCATCAGTTATCTGGACTGCTCTGCTGCTGCTCTGTCCTTCTACACAGTCTCTGCAGACACACTGAGACTCCTCCAGTTCTTCTGCTTCACACTCAGCCACCTCCTCCACCTGGACCTGGACTTTATTTCATTCAGATGTTTTGAAACCAAAGTGCCTCTGAAGATTAGTTCTGTTTATGACAACATAACTGCAGATCAACACATTAAATTTGATATTTCTGCTTAGCTTTCTGTCGCAGCTCTACCTTGTGGAACGATGGAGTGTAGCAGTTTATTTCTACATTGTATTTCTAAAGAACAGTGAAAGTTGATATTGCATGCAGAACCGTAGCACAAAATCCTGGGACCTATATACAAGCAGTCTCTGTGGGGCCCCTTTCTCTCTCGGCCTCTGTCTTTCACACATCAACACACCAACAACTGTACACATTAAACTGTGGTGGTGATTAGGGTCACTAATGAACCGTTCTTACCACATTTAAGTAAGTAATAACAAGGGCGTCACTTTGTGTTAAAAAGTGGTCATGACAAAAATGGCTCAGATTAGGGCTGTGATGATACACTTGTGTCACGAGACGTGACAATGCACAAGAGCAAAACAAGAAGACTTTTTAACACTATTTTGAAGAAATATGAAATGCTAAAATATATTAGTGTGGCATCTGGAGGTCCTCCTCCAGAAAATTGGATCATTAAACTGTGGAAATGTCTTTATTTATTTAAAGGGAAACATAAGATTCAGCTTGAGGTTGACAATTCATAAATATAAAAATAAAACAGAATACAGTAATCAGCAGCTTGTTTATTTTTTAGCTAAAGTTACTTTTTTTGGACAATGCACATTTGTTTTTTCTATATTTAAATTGCATTGCATGTTTTCTTGTTGTGCAAATAAACAGTTCTCAAACCTTTTTTATTTGTGAGTAACCATTCCTTGGTGCTATTTTTCAGATTTTTTTTTTAAATAAATGCTTTCAAGAAGTGATAGGAACAAAATCAGCCACTTCAAAATGTCATGGGGACATGTCCCCAGCGCCCCGGTGTAAATGACATCTATAAATAAAATCTGTGATTTGTGCTTAAGTCTGCACAGTTACCACATTGTAACCTTTTCTCAACACACTGTCTAGTACAATTACTTTACTATGGTTAAATGAGGTTTGCTGTGAGTATCATGCTTAAAATATCATGATTTTGTTTATGTTTACTTAAGCATTCATCGTTCCCAAGGTATAAGACAAAACTGAAAAATACCATCTTGTCATAGTCCTACATTGAGAAAATGATTACCATTCTGCATAATAAAAGATAACTGAACTGATAGCCTTTACATTGTCATTTGTATAATTTCCAGTACATTTAAAAATCTTTGTGACCAAGTTCACAGTGTAAGTTAGTGGTTCAAAGGCGTATAACAAAGTTCAGTCTCTAAACAGATTTATTAATGCAATATTAACTTAGTTATTAAACTACTTGCTTAGAAAATGTTGCAATCAAAAACAAACGTAACAAACAAATTTGTGGGCCTTAACTACGGGCTGGCATTCTTACATACAAAGCCCTCAACGTTCAGGCACCATCTTATTTGAAATAACTCACCATACTGCCCCACTAGAACACTACGAGCCCAAAATGTAGGGCTACTTGTAGTGTCTCTAGATGTAGTATGGGAGCCAAAGCCTTTGGTCATCAGGCACCTTGGCTGTGGAATCAGACCCCTGTTTTGGGTTTGGGAAGAATCCAACATTTTCATATTTAAGAGTAGGCTAAAAACTTTTCTTTTTGGTAAGGCTTTTAGTTAGGGATGGTTTTGTCCCTTTATTTTGTCCGATGGCTTATTTTATGAATTTTTACAAAATTTAATATGATTTCTTTCTTGTTGGATTTTAATGATGTATTTTAAGTTTTTTTCACGTGTAGACTATATCTTACCATGTGTTCTCAGCTTTTTTTTATCCAACTCTGCAATCTTTATGTGTCTCTGTTTTCTGTGTACTGGGACCACGCAACTGTAGATTTTACACTTTAAATAAATCTGGCTTGACTTGACTTGACTTTTGTTCCAAGGACAGTCGATCCTTATTGGTAGGAGCGATGTGCGGTAGCCTATACCCGCATCTGCAGGCCTAGGCCTATATGGCAAAAAAAATGACAAGGCAAGGGAGGTCATGTGCCGAAAAAAAAGAAACCGACTCAGCCCCAAAAAAGCAAAACAACAAATATTTCTGAATGAAAATCTTGACATAACAACTGTGAGACATGTTCCTTAATTTATCCTTCTTGATTTTCATTTTTCTTTGTCATACGCCTATTCAGCATTCCCTCACACTTAAATCTGTAGATCGGACAACATTGGTTGTGTTCCATGTCATCTGGCCACAAGCGATATAATGCTGAAATAACAAGCTTTTTAAATGGCTCAATATGTTATGAAGCACAAAATACAGCACAAAATACTTATTAATATTTAAACACAAAGCTTTCATTGCAATCCTAATTTACCCTCTCTGACATCTCAGGGCGTCATATACCGACGATTTGAGAAAGAGGACAAAGCCGTAAGTATTTTACGCGAAGGTACTCTTTAGCTGCTCATGGAGACGCACCGAGCGTCTCCATGAGACGCTTCCAGAAGCGTTTGTATGAGACACCCCGGGGCGTCCGGTTCAGACCGGAAGTGATAAAGGTTTTGACAGCCCCCCCAAAGCCCCTACCCTAACCACAATCATCCGAAATGTTAGTGCCTAAACCCAAGTCACTGAATGTATGCATGTCGACCGGCTAACCCTGCAGCTGCGCTTGTATGGAGGACCAGCTCTATCATATTTAAAAATAAATACAGAAATAAATAAATGTTCAATAAATAAACAAGCATACAATTAATTGCCCCAAAAAATACAATAAACAAATAAATGTAGGTAGAAATTAAATTATACAGTGAGACATAAATGTATATATCTCTTTTAATTCTTCTGCTTCTTTATTTATTGACTTTTGTAATAATTACCTTATTTATTTATTGTCCGTTATAATCTTCAACTCTATTTATTAATTACTTATTTTTTTAAGTATTTATTTATGTGCATGTTATAATTTTTTTGTCTGTTTTATTCTTCCTTTGTATTTTTTTACCCTATTTATTTCTTCAATGCTATTTATTTCTGCCTGTCGTTTTTACATTTCTGCATGCATTTGTGCCTCATTATGCAAATGAGGAGGGGCTGTGTCTTAAGGGGTCAACTTCTGCCCATTGGTTGGTTAGCATTTTACTGCATTGGTCGAATTTACATGGCTTTTCCCCGCCATAAAGCATTGTTTAGTAATGTCAAACTCAGCAGGCAGACGTTCAGTGTCCAACCTCTGCTGCTAATAGACTGGAAGAATTAGAACACTGTAAGTTTGAGATCTGAAACGTTTTTCTGTGGTCCTTTGAACATTTTTTCAGCAGGGGGTGTAGCCAATTCCGTGGTCTGGTCGCTGCCACACAGACCACTGGTCGCTACCACTAGGGGTGCTAAAGAAACTGGTCTCTGCCACAGTCTCTAAGGGATGGCTCCTTTCTGTTCCTTGTCACACAAACTGTGGCTGTACACATTTAAAAGTGTTTCAAGTTTTTATACAGTCTGTGGTTCCAAAGTAGACCTAAAGAGATCATTTAAATTATCTCAACTGGCAGATGATACAATTTTTTGTCTAATAGAGAGGAATGGATCAAAGCAATTAGATGTGTTGAGGAATTTTCTACTGTATCGGGCTTAAGAATGAGCAAATCTTTTTATTAGGCTACCACTTAAGGAATGTGAACTATCAGAAGTTAATGGTATCCCTGTGAAGAACCCAGTTACATACCTGGGTGTGATAAGAATGAAAAACTCTGCAATAATTCAGCAATAATTCAACATGTGGTGGATGAGGCATCTTTCACTGAATGGTAGAGCTCAAATATCTAATACTGAGCCTCGTCTCATGCCCTCTCTCGCTAAATTAAAAGATGAATTCTGGTGTCTTCTTCATACTTTGGTGTTTTTGAATTGCATTTAAATTACTTAAATTATGTGGTGTTTTCATTCTAGCTGACTGTAGTGGACAGCTTGGTTTACATTTATTTGGTTTAAAAGCTAATACCCACTAAGAACTGTCTCATGATGTAATAATATTCAACATCATTCCGCCTAGAGTCAGCAGAGCTTTTCTTAAAATCTGTCCCCACGTTGGTACAAGCAACAACAAGATTATATTTGCTGGTACATCATACAATCAGGATGCCATGCAGAAGGTTCTCCAAGAAGCAATACATTTTCATCTGACAATGTAAAAGGACAAGAAGAAGAAACGCATGATACTGGCCTCAGTTTCTCTCTTTCTGTCAGTGTTTCTGATGGTTCCCGTCTGTTTATCTCAACTCTGACCTGCTCTACTGCTGACAGCGACTCCTACTTCTATAAATCCCAGTCTGCTGTAGATTCCCCTGACGCTGGAGAAAACCATCAACACCTGATACTATAACTGTTGACCCATAACACACAGCGTCTAGCTTTGGTTTTCCTGCTGCTCGTCACTTGATTGGTGGACGTTTTGTGGAGGCACAACAATCCGCAGCGAAGCTATGAAGAAAACCTGGGGAGGAAATAAATATGTCCTGTATTTTTATCTGCAGGTCGGGAAAATATTGACACAGTGTGTGTAGTGTATTTGTCTGGCACTGACTGTAACCACGCTAGCTGCAGTTTATAATGTGCACTCACAGTAGTTGTGTGTTTCACTGCTCTGAAGACGCTTGTATCTCCACCTCAGCTCATTCCCCCAACTAAAATATACCTCACCAATTCAGAACGGACTTTGGGGTTAAACAGCGCTCACCACCTCACAGCTCATCACCTCTGAGGCCTTAAACCTCTGTGCAGTCAACATCTCCCCCTTAAAACAACCCGTCCTCTGTGCTTTGCCCTCAGGCTGTGTTTCATCCAGCATGCGCACTTTAACTGTTCAAAGGCCCTTTTTCCTCTAATGAAATCCTGGAAGCAGAGAAGCAAGGACTATTTATTTCTTCAGCCGCACCAGATTAGACAGACCAGACAGAAGTGATGGAAAAATGGCAATTATGTGAAAACGAGATTGGTTTATCAGCAGGACAAAGTATACACCTACCCCAGGGCCCAGTGTATTTATTTTATTATGTTAATTTATAGATTTGATCTCCGTCATCATGTCTGGTGCCAGGTATGTCATTCGGGTGAAGAAAACCAAATTCCTTAAATTTTTTGACCAGCCATCAACCAAACTCTGTAGAAATGTCTGGTTATTTAAGTAAAATGACTTTACATTCTTTTCACATTATACACATTATATCTATTGAAGTGCTCTTCACCACAGTATCTCTTTAATTGTGTTTTGTTGGAGAAGACACAATGTCTTTTCCAGTGTCATTTTGAGTTTTTTGCCTAAAAAACCAAACCCAAAAAATTCAGACTATATAAGGAACATCACAGTCTATTATGTCATTTCAACTATTCAGTTATATCTTTTCTCCGTTTTGTCTCCCTACATTATGGTCTGGTGCCAAGTATGTCATTCAGATAAAAAAATTAAATTCACTTTATGTCATTTCTCCATCTGAAAGTGTCTAAAAATATCTGAATCAGCCTTAAGAAATACAGCGCGTATTATGTTTGTAATCGTAGAATGTAACTCGTCTTCATACCGATATCAACCTTCCAAATGTCCAGATGTAATACTGAGGACTTGAACTCAGCGTCCTCAACACCTCCTTAATTTACGTTTATATTGAGCTCAGTTGATGCATATTCCTATATGAATCTGTTTAACTTGTGTACTACAGCAAATTTAGATTCAGGTGCAAAGAGAAAAACCTTCTTATTGGGGAAAAGCGCCTCTACTGCTCCTCCAAGGTGCCACTGTTAGGGGGGAAAGTGTTTAACCGTTGCTGCTGCAATCTTCAGCGCTTTCTTTTATGTTTTCACTGTCCTGTCGGCTTCCCTCTCTCCTTGTCAGCTCATTATTCCTCCAGATGCTGAAACTCAATGTAAGAGGGTCTCCTGGGCGCCCTTGTATATGAAGTAAAAATGAAGGACATCATGTTTATCCCAATATTACTAAACTCTGTGACACTGCAGCTTGGTGGAATATATTATTGTAGATGTGGCGCATGGATAACTGCTGAAAAAGAACAATAAACTTCATCAAGCCATTTGTGTCAGTGAGCTGGAAAATAAACAAATGTGCGAAAATGGCAATGACAAGTTTGGTTGTGGAAATGAAATGAAGGTAAATATTAAACATTCAGAACTGTATAAGATGTTTAGTCTTTGACATTCATAACATGCGACATATCAAATGAAAAACCTAGTGTAGGGCTTAATGAAGCCACTTTAATTTATCATTACACCTCACTGTGTTGACTTTATGCTGCACTGAAATTAAATTGATCAGCAAAAGAGTTAATAATTAAGCACAGCTGTGTTGCTTATACACACAACACACACACACACACACACACACACACACACACACACACACACACAGTATATAGGCTAGTAAACTATTAGGCCTAAATATATATTCACCGCTGCACAAACATCTTTTGTTGGTTTAACCTATCATGTGATTATTTGTGATTTCGTGGCTACAAAATACTTTTTTTAACGCCCCCTTCATATTATTATTATTGTTATTGTGTTGTAAGCTCTTGATTTGTGGAAGGTCAGCTTTCTTATGTTTTTTGTGGATTTCTGTACATTAATCATCAAACAAACGACATCTAAATCCTGATATTTCTCTCAGTATCTTCACATTTCATTATTCTGATCTATAACATTATTTTTGGCTTAAAGTATTTTCTGTTAATCACATGACCATATAAACATATTTCTTTGACAGATGTAAATATGCTAATCAGAGAAAACTCCTTCCTGTTAAAACCTGTGAAGTATTCTGATAAACAGCAGGCTAGGGTGAGTTACTTAAATGATATTTGGACACATCTGCCTTTATGTAAATCTGTACACCAGACAATCCATGATACCATCAGGTGTCAAGGCTCCAAACGAGAGACGCTCATATATCCTGTTTAACAGCTTATCACACACACATATCTCACCTGACGAGGGGAGGAGCAACACTGATCAGGTGATCCAGGTGAGATCAGGGAGGGAACCTGGAACTGAAAGTGTTCAGTCAGTTCAGACTCCATTTTAAGTCGACGGAGCAGAAGGAGGAAAACTGAAGGCTGAGGCAGGGTGAGTGTTAATCCAGCATTTTCATTATTTCACAAGTTGTGAGTGGCTGTTATATTAAACCTGCAGTAACCAAGAAAACAAGCACAGATTTAAAGAAAAGAGAGCAGGTGGAGTTCTGACTGGTTTTATTAAACTGTATAGGCCTACTGTGTGTGTGTGTGTGTTACTTTCTTTTTCGCTCAGTCTTGTTTGTGAGTCTTGAACAAACTTGTTCTTCTTGTTCTTCTTGATTCTTGTGTTCTGAGCTCACAGTCAGTGTTACTGTTTTAACTCTCAGACTGACTGAAGTCCAGAAGATGAGTGTTTGTGTGGAGGAAGAGGAGGACAGAGCAGAGTCTCCAGCATCCAGCTGTCTGTCTATGAAGAGCGACAAGTCCAAACATTTTCTTCCAGACTTCAGTAATGAACCTGGACCATCAGACACAAAGTAAGAGACTGTTTTTGCTGTAAACTGACCTGATGAAAGATGCATTGAGGATAAAGACAAAATGCTAATATTTCTATTGATTATACAGCATAATTAGTGCAGATATTGTTTTAAAGATGGATCTCAATTTCATTAGCAAAACACAAGACAATTTAACGTTGTAAACTTGCTCTAATGTCAAATGCACTTTAAAGGTTTGCAACTAGGCTAATTAGTGTAGAGAGGCCAGGCAAGCAATTGAGAGTGTAAAAGAGTTCAAATTCTTGGGGGTGCACTTCGATGAGAAGCTAACATTGAGAAAGCAGATAAATAATGTAGTAAATAAGTATGAAAAAGTGATAAATGTAATGTGTTCCCTCTCAGGTAATACATGGGGTGCGGGCATTGGCTACTAAACTAAAGATATACAGGGCAATGATAAGATCTAGACTGATTACGGTTGTGTATGTTAGGCTATGGGACAGCAGCTGAAACACATTTACAAAGGCTGGAAGTAATACAGGCTAAGGCACTGAGACTATGTTGTGGGGCACTACAAAAACAGTACTAATTAATGCATTGGAGTGGGAGTCAGGGAAAGGAGGAGAAAAAAAGGTGGAGAAGCTGGGACTGAAGGAGGTAGGGGTGGCCCCAGAAGTGCACTAGTCACTTGTACCACTGTGGATGCTGCCCATACCAGAAATAGACTTCAGTATAATGGACAACATAAAACATCATGAAGGCACAGTGCATTCCGATATGGTAAAACAAAGACTGGAAAGTC
Source organism: Lepomis macrochirus (assembly GCA_024633595.2). Classification (NCBI taxonomy): domain Eukaryota; kingdom Metazoa; phylum Chordata; class Actinopteri; order Centrarchiformes; family Centrarchidae; genus Lepomis; species Lepomis macrochirus. The sequence goes on along the minus strand of JALXJV020000011.1, from coordinate 11,942,797 downwards.
ATTGGGGGTCTTATCTACAGATTTATACAGATGGATCCACAAACTGAAAGATCGGGTTTTGCTTTTTACATCCCATAATATGAAATTGTAAATTTCAAGCGTCTATCTGAGGGGGAATCGGTGTATACAACAGAACTTCTAGGTATTATATGGGCACTACAGTGGATGGAGGAAGTTCAACCAAGGAGAGCAGAATTATGCTTAGATTCGGCTTCAGTGTTAAAAAAAATGAGAGGAAGCAATTGGGGAGCACGGCCAGACCTGTTTGTAGAGCTGATGGTTCTGTTGCATAGAAACGATCAGGCTGGAGGATCAGTGGGATTATTTTGGGTGCCTGCACATGTTGGGGTGGAAGGGAATGAGGTGGCAGACAGGGCAGCAAAAATGACTTGAAAAGAGACACTGATCTAGCAGTTTGATTTGGGTTTTCTGAATGTCGGTCTGTCATTAAGGAACACATTACAGCAGTGTGGCAGAGGCAGTGGGAAACAAGGGGTCGTCACTACTATTCAATACAAAAAAAGTAAAGACAGAGCAGAGTTACTTGGGTAAAACCAGAAGACATTTTGTAATCATGACAAGACTGAGACTGGGACAATGTGGACTTACATGGGATCTGGCAAAGATGGGCAAACATGAGGATGGACTCTGCAACTGGACTCTGTAGAACCTGCAATCAACAACAGACTGTTAAACATGTGTTTATGGAATGTCAATAGTACAAAAGGCAAAGAGAACAACTATACTCTGCGCTATCAGGAGCTGGAATACAGACAGTGACACTGAGAGACATTGTGAATCCTCATGAGAACCAATTGAGGATAGTGGAAGCAGTCATGGACTTTCTATCTGCAACAGGATTACCTCTCTGAGAATGGTGATACTGAGACTGAACTGTGAGAGGCAGCAATATGTCGTAAGGCATATAGTCTGCTGAAAAGCCAGAAGAGGAAGAAGAAGAAGAGAGGGGCCATGCAGAGCAGGCGACTAACAATCTGCTGGCCGGCTGAGAGCTGCTAAACTTGGGGGAGAGGAGCAGGGAGCAGCGCTCCAGCTTTTGGGAAAAAAACATCCGTAGTCAGACTGGATTATGCTCTGACAACTACGCTGTTTGCGCGCAGGAGGAACTTGGAGTAAACTGCTTTTATTAAATTAGCTTTTTACTTTAGTTTTTGGGATTACTATGTTGATTTATCCTCACTTGAACTTCTCAGCAGCTAGATTCTGTGCACATCCGGTTCTGGTGTTGATAGTGTCATTTGGCACTACTTCATATTTATATAAAAAATGGACAAAACTGGACATTGCATGGAGAAAAGAAAGCGAGGAGGTTAAACTAATTGGTGAGTTCAGACAACATGTAACTTTATTCCAGCTATCGTTGTCCTTTACTGTGACCAAGTTAGCACAGCATAGCCCTGATGGACCAGAACTCCATTTAGAAAACAAAAGTTGTTGTCTTGCTGACAGACCTGACAAAGCATGAATTTATATATTGAACAAATATATGCATCATATTGTAGTTATTTCAGCATCAGTTTGATCCGTTTATTGCTATTTAATTACAGCATGTTTAATTTGGGTTCATACAGCTGTAGTAATGGTGAGTTGTGTTTATTAGTGTTATCGAATTGTGTGTGTGAACAGTCAGCAGTTGTCCAGTTTTCTGACATTTCTTGAGCACTGCTGCATATTCATTATCAAACAGTGTCTTCTCACTTCATTATTCTGATCTGTAATCTGCTGTCAGTCTTAAACACTTTACAATTTACAATTCTGTAAATCACATGATTCTAGAAGCTATAACATACACAAGTTCAGTTATTTAAAGGATATTTGGGCACTTAAGAGTACTTAGAGAGAGAGACGCTCATGAACAACTGATGAACACACACACACACACAGATATTTTCAACTGATGAGGGGAGGAGCAACACTGAGCAGCTGATCCAGATGAGAACAAACTTGTTCTTCTTGATTGTTGTGTTCTGAGCTCACAGTCAGTGTTACTGTTTTATCTCTCAGACTGACTGAAGTCCAGAAGATGAGTGTTTGTGTGGAGGAAGAGGAGGACAGAGCAGAGTCTGCAGCATCCAGCTGTCTGTCTATGAAGAGTGACAAGTCCAAACATTTTCTTCCAGACTTCAGTAATGAACCTGGACCATCAGACACAAAGTAAGAGACTGTTTTTGCTGTAAACTGACCTGATGAAAGATGATGTTGAGGATAAAGACAAAATGGTGGTGATGGCTCAATGGATAAGGCAAATGACTTTGGTGTGAGAGACCCGGGTTCAATCCCCCCCAGTGTGACCCATCCACCATTGTGTCCCTGAGCAAGACATTTAACCCCCAGTTGCTCCAGAGGCGTGCGACCTCTGACATATATAGCAATTGTAAGTCGCTTTGGATAAAAGCGTCAGCTAAATGAATAAATGTAAATGTAAAATCAAAATTATATTTCTATTCATTATACAGACCAGTTAGTGCACATACTGTTTCAAACTAAGATGATCTTATTTTATTCTCTCACATTGACATCACTGTTGGGATCCGCTATTTTATCCGCTAACTATTCAAAATCTGAAAGCATTTGCTTTAAATGTGTAATTATTTTTCTCATATTTGTCCTTAAAATATTTAGTTGTTTGGCTCTTCCTCAGATAAACTGTTATGACCCACCAAATGCGTCTTTAATCAGTTCAGATCACAATTGTTCAACAATTGTGAAAAAGTTATTTTTAGTAATAAGGCTTTGCTCACCTTGATTCTGTGTGTTGATGGCTTGAGTTTACGCTTTAAATCACTATTTATGTAAATATGGTGAAAAAAATCTAAGCTCAAAGGTCCACTTACTGATGATTCTGAGCTTGCCGGTGGACCCAACACAATCAAGGTCCGTCAGACCTGTTGAAAAGGACTATATGAATGTTCTCCCAAGGCTCGTCTTTCTTTTTCAAACTCTACCTAACTCCACCTAAATCTACTTTTGCTCTTATGGATCGTCTCTTTTCAAGATTTATATGGCAGGGTAGGAGACGCATAGTCAGATATAAAGTCTTACAACTGGCAAAAACTGAAGGAGGTGTAGGCCTACCCAACTTGAAGCATTACTGGTTAGCGTTGCAGCTACGTGCAATGATAGTGTGGTTATCGGATGACACAAGTACAAGATGGCTTAATATGGAAAAAGTTACAGACCTGATATACCTCTGTCAGTGATCCCCTTTAATAGGACTGAACTTATCAGAGATTTCTTGGGAAAATGGCCGGCCACAACATGTGCAGTTGGAAAGAACAAGTTGTCAGGCGATTTCTCTGTTTTGAGTTCAATCACTCACATTAGATTTTCTTACCTTAAGACTTGCTACAGGATTCAAAAATTGGAAACTTTTGAATCTCCATTATGTACACCAGTTACTCGTTAATAACAATTTCAAATCATTTGACAAACTGAGAACAGATTTTAAACTACCAAGAACAGATTTTTTCAGGTATTTACAATTAAGGAGCTTCACACTCAAACACCCAAACTGTAACAGATTAACAGAGCAGACTGTTAGAACAGCATTTATTAAAAATTCAGGAGGGAGAACATCCGAGGAAACCAATAACTACTATTTATAAACTTATCGGTTAAATGACAAAAGATAATTCCTTTTATGTGAAAGATAAGTGGATCAAGGAGCTACGGCTAGAAATAAGTGAGGAAGTTAGGTTGGAGATATGTACTCAGGCTCACAAAGTCACAAACGCCAATCTATGGAAGGAATTTCAATGGAGAATAAATAACAGATTTTTTTAGAACACCACAAGTTATGGCTAAAATGGACCCAAACCAATTAAGTCATTGTTGGTGGGGGTGTGGAGAGAAAATGGCGGCTCACTCACATATTTTTTGGCAATGCCCAGTCTTAGATAACTTTTGGAAATCCATTTTTATATACATTAATAAAGTATTGAATGTTGAACTGATAAGAGACCCCCGATCGCAATATAAGGATAAAAACAGATGTGATACATAATAGGAAAAGGATGTATTTATTACAGATATTATTGGTAGCTGAAAAGAAAACCATTACAATAAAATGGCTTAAAAAGTAGTTGCCAAATAAAGCTGAATGGCTAACAATATAAAGAAGTATCTACAATAGGGAAAAAAATTACATACTTATTGAGATTACAGAGGGACCTTTTCTTTAAAAGGTGGGCACCATTAATGACGGTGGAAGACCGTTAGATCTGACTCGACTCAGGTTAGATCTGACTCTGGTTGGATCTGACTGAGGTTAGAGCTGCCAGGTGACCTTGTAGACAACCCATGTTTTGCCCTAAGTTTGTTTGTTTTGTTTGCAATGTTCATCTTCAAGGTTGTTTCTTATTTTTATTTATTTTCTTTGTATTTCTGGAACACTCTCCTCTAGACTTCATCATATACGTAAGAACGTGTGATTGTTGAGACCCCTTGTAAAAGAAAATCTCTGAACTGAGCTAAATGCTGTAAAGGGAGATCTGAAGGATGTTTAAAACAATGAGTGGCAAAAAAAGAAAGGGACTAGTTTTTAATTAAATGAATCACATTTTCCTTGCCTTATTGTCAATGCGCTAAAAACTCACTTAGATGTGAAGCCCACACTTGTTTTCTCCATTGCTTGCATCAGCCACTATTCTGCTTTTAATGTGAGGTCAGATTCAGCTCTGTTTTCGCTCCCGAGCCACTCTCGTACTACAGCAACAACACGGCAGCTAACGACATGCAGTTCACTAACACCATGAAACAACGGGCTCCCAGCAAAACACAGGCTCCACGTAAGGATACAAAACAACAATAAAGGTTTATGTGCTGAAGCCGATCAGAACAAATAGGTTCAGATGATGTCGAGTAAGAACAAAGTGAGCTTTAGTAAAGCTGGAGAAACAGAGAAAGTCACGTCTGCTCGCTGGCTAACGCCGAGCAGTTGCTAATGTTATCCGGTGCAAAGTTACATTGCTTTCCATATTAATTCCCTTACTAACGCGACCCATGTTACTATCATGTGTACCACTGTTGATTTAGCCTGCAAGAAAGGATGTAACGGTGAAAAGCAAATGTGGAGCAATTTGTTTACTAATATAGTGATGCAGCCAGGAGCAGCCAGCTAACACTAAAGTAGCACGGACCTGCCGCTGTTTGCTTTGCAACGTTCAGTTCAGATTTATTGTGGTTTTACCAATACTCAGGTACACAGCTTCTCCACCTCTCCGTCGCTGTAACTAACGTAACCCATAAAAAAGTAACAACACTTTTACTGTTCTCTGTGACCATCTGAGCTTCTACACAGTGTCAGACAAATCTGGATATTTTTCAACAACAAGCAACAAATTATTTTAGTTCTAATGAAATGTCTTCACAGAGAGAAGAGGAGTCCTGTTTTTGTGAAGCAGCCGTCCTGTTGTGCTTTGTGTCAGGATGTCCTGAAGGATCCAGTCTCTACCAGTTGTGGACACTGGTTCTGCAGACAGTGCATCACCTCATACTGGGACCAGTCTGCTTCATCAGGAGACTCCTCTTGTCCCCAGTGTGGGGAAAGATCCAGAACAAGAGCTGGACTACAGACACCCAGTCAGAGCAGCTCTGTACAAAGTAAGTCTGGAGATCTTAAAAATGTAACCTGATACATTTCATTACATTTGTTTTTAGAGACATAAAATAAGTGCATTCAACCATGTGGATCCACCCCAAAATTACAATTCCATCTTGCAAATATAGTATCTCACAAAAGTGAGTGCATCCCTCACACTGAAGAAATGACACTTTGCTCCAATGTAAAGTAGTGAGTGTACAGCTTGCATAACAGTGTAAATTTGCTGCCCCCTCAAAATAACACATAAAAAATATCACATAAAGAAAATAAAATAAAAATAACACATCACACAGCCATTAATGTCTAAAACACTGGCAACAAAAGTGAGTACACCCCTGTAAGTGAAAATATCCAAATTGAGCCCAAAGTGTCAATATTTTGTGTGGCCACCATTATTTTCTAGCACTGCCTTAACCCTCTTGGGCATCGTGGATGTTAGGTCTGAACACATGCTTGGCCAGTACATTACCTTTACCCTCAGCTTCTTTAGCAAGGAAGTGGTCGTCTTGGAGGTGTGTTTCTTTTAACCAGATAAGTTTATCTTGGTCTCATCAGACCACAGGACATGGTTCCAGTAATCCATGTCCTTAGTCTGCTTGTCTTCAGGAAACTGGGTTTTCTTGTGCATCATCTTTAGAAGAGGCTTCGTTCTGGGACGACAGCCATGCAGACCAATTTGAGGCAGTGTGCGGTGGATGGTCTGAACACCAACAGGCTGACCCCCCACCCCTTAAACCTCTGCAGCAATGCTGGCAGCACAAATACATCTATTTCCCACCCACCCAACCTCTGGATATGACGCTGAGCACATGCACTCAACTTCTTTGGTTGACCATGGAGAGGCCTGTTCTAAGTGGAAATGTAAATGTATGGAAATGTAAATGTAAATGCCCCGTATTTGTATACACTGGTGGAGTAGCCTTCAGGGGCAATAAAGGGTTCAGTATCTTGCCCAAGGACACTTTGACATGTAGCCTGGAGGAGCCCGGGGATTGAACCACCAATCTTTCGATTAACAGGCAATCCTTTTAATAGGCTAGCCTAGGCCATGTTTATTTAAAGCAACCATTATTTTTTTTCAGATCCTCAGAGTTCTTTGCCATGAAGTGCCATGTTGAGTTTCCAGTGAACAATATGAGAGTGTGAGAGCGATAACACGAAATTTAACACACTTGCTCCCCATTCACACCTGAGACCTTATAACACTAACAAGTCACATGACACTGGGGAGGGAAAATGGCAAGTTGGGCCCAATTTGGACATTTTAATTTAGGGGTGTACTCACTTTTTGTTGCTCAGCAGTTTAGTCATTACTGGCCGTGTGATGTGTTATTTTGAGGGGACATAAAATTTACACTGTTACACAAGCTATACACTCACTACTATACTACTGGGCACATTTACTACTTACATTGTAGCAAATTGTCATTTCATCAGTGTTGTCACATGGAAAGATATAATCAAATATTTACAAAAATGTGAGGGGTGTACTCACTTTTGAGAGACACTGTACATCAACTCCATCAAATGAGCTTAATGGTTTCAGGTGCTACATTTAGTTTTTGAGTTTTCAGGTTGTATACAGTTTCTGCTGTCCAGTGGGGAGCTTCGTCCACCATTGTGGATCCAGGACAGCAAATACTTGAGGTTATGTAGAGCTGTGGTTGGGCTCTCCTCATAGTGAAAGAGTAGCAAGCTGACTGGTAGTAGCAGATTGTAGAGGATAGCTGGAGTGTTTGGTTTGACCATGTCCTGAATGTCCATTTGCAGTGCAGTGGTAAAGTACCTAGGGTCTTGAATCAAATTAAAGTCAGTGGTAATCAGTGCAGGGTGTGGAAGAGCTGTGTAGTGCTATGATAGCAGTGGATCAGTTTAAAGTATTGCAGGGAGGAAGGACCAGCTACAGTGAGCTGTTTAGATGAAAAGCTGTGATGACCTGTTAATCAAATACACATACACACTGACACCTAATCTGAGGCCAAAACCAGACTTTATAACTTTTCTTCTGTATATATTCTTTTTTTATTTTTTTTATTGGTAATGAAAATAATTGGCAAATCAAATTTTCTACCTTTTTTTCAGGGAGTGGTCTGCAGGAGGTCTTAGATGAACATAAGATCAGTCTGAGGAGGAGATGTGAATGTGTGACTGAAGGAAGTGATGAAACAGGAAGTGGAACCCTCCTCAACAGGATCTACACTGAGCTCTACATCACAGAGGGACAGAGTGAAGAGGTTAATACCCAACATGAGGTGAGGCAGCTTGAGACAGCTTCCAAGATGGAGACCTTCCATGATACTCCAATCAAGTGCCAGGACATCTTTAAAGCCTTACATGGCCAACAGAGACCCATCAGAGTGGTTCTGACGAACGGCGTCGCTGGCGTTGGAAAAACCTTCTTAGTGCAGAAGTTCACTCTGGACTGGGCAGAGGGCTCGGAAAACCAAGATGTCAGTCTGCTGGTTCTGCTCTCGTTCAGGGAGCTGAACTTGATCAAAGATGAGCAATACAGTCTCCTGACACTTCTCCATGTTTTCCATCCAACATTACAGAAGGTCCCAGCAGAGAAGCTTGCTGTCTGTAAACTGTTGTTCATCTTTGACGGCCTGGATGAAAGCAGACTTTCATTGGATTTCCACAACAATGAGGTTGTGTCTGATGTCACACAGAAGTCATCAGTCAACCTGCTGCTGACAAACCTCATCAAGGGGAATCTGCTTCCCTCGGCTCTCGTCTGGATAACTTCCCGACCAGCGGCAGCCAATCAGATCCCTCCTTCATGTGTTGACAGGGTAACAGAAGTACTGAGGCTTCACTGGCCTTAGAAGGAGGAGTACTTCAGGAGGAGAGTCAGTGATGAAGAGCTGTCCAGCAGAATCATCTCACACATCAAGACCTCCAGGAGCCTCCACATCATGTGTCTAATCCCAGTCTTCTGCTGGATCACTGCTACAGTTCTGGAGCACATGTTGACTACAGACCAGAGAGGAGAGCTGCCCAAGACCCTGACTGACCTGTACTCACAATTCCTGCTGGTTCAGACAAAGAGGAAGAAGCAGAAGTATGATGAAGGACATGAGACGAGTCCACAGGAGCTGATGGAGGCTGACAGGGAGGTTCTTCTGAAGCTGGGGAGGCTGGCGTTTGAACAGCTACAGAAAGGAAACATCATGTTCTACCAAGAAGACCTGGAGCAGTGTGGTCTTGATGTCACAGAGGCCTCAGTGTACTCAGGAGTTTGTACAGAGATCTTCAAAAGAGAGTGTGATCTTCCAGAAAACAGTCTACTGCTTTGTTCATCTGAGCGTTCAGGAGTTTCTGGCTGCAGTCTACATGTTCAACTGTTACACCAGCAGGAACACAGAGGTGCTGGAGGACTTCTTAGTAAAGCAATACATTGATTCAACCCTGGATGTCTTCCTGATGGGAGCAATGATGAAATCCCTTGAAAGTAAAATGGCCACCTGGACCTGTTTGTTAGCTTTCTTCATGGCCTCTCTCTGGAGTCCAACCAGAGACTCTTAGGAGGCCTGCTGGGTCGGGACAGACAAAAGTCCAGAAATCATCCAGAAAGCCATCAACAACCTGAAGAAGATGAATACAAAAACCTCTCCTGACAGATGCATCAACATCTTCCACTGTTTGATGGAGATGAATGACCACTCAGTACATCAGGAAATCCAAGAGTTCCTGAAGTCAGAGAACAGATCAGAGAAGAAACTCTCTGTGGTCCACTGCTCAGCTCTGGCCTACATGCTGCAGATGTCAGAGGAGGTTCTGGATGAGTTGGAGTTGACTAGTACAACACATCAATGCAGGGACGACAGAGACTGATTCCAGCTGTGAAGAACTGCAGAAAGGCTCTGTAAGTCCAGATGTGATTATCATTATAAAGCAACATAAAGTATTATAGTAATGTTATACACTTTACAGCCATGCACAATATATAACATCCATACTATACAACATTTTTAAACTAACTTTGCTTATTGAAACCGTATTAGATGTCTTACACTGTAGATGGGTAAAAACATCATTTTTATCAAGTTAGTAACACAAGTATCTTCTATCATCTTCTATCTTTCTTTGGGTGATGGAGGCTTGATACAAATCCAGCAGGAAAACATGATGATTAACGAGTTTGTGTGAATAAATGACCATCATCATTCATCACCACAGCATTTTAATTTTGACAGTGGATACTAGGGCTGAACGATTTTGGAAAATAATCTAATTGCCATTTTTTTTTACCAATATTAGCGATTACGATTTAATTTGCGATTCATTTTTTAAGCTCTTTACCTTCTGTAATATTCAAAGCGGACAAGCAGTAAATCAGTATAGTATGATATTAGATAGATTAAAACACACTGTTCTTTCTTGTGGGTCAGGCCTGTGTTATGATGAATTAGGTAGAATTATTATTATGAGCAATAAGATATATCAAATTATAATAATATGAGAAAGACAATTTGAGTCAAGTCATGGCATTAAATAATATGATATATCATCAGAGTCGGCCTTCCTTTTCACCACAGAGTATTATACAGTAAACGCTCAATACAAAACCCACAGTTCAACCACCAATTAATGATCTCAGTTCAAATCTCCTGGAGTCCATCTTTCTGTATCCCCGTAAGTAAACTAAAAATACTCAGTTTGAGTTTCAATTCAAAAGTTGGCTAACTAAAATAGAAAGTGACGCCTCTCGTGTTTAATAGACAAGCTTAGTAATTCTCCGACAACACCGGAGTCCCCCTTAGTCTCCGATGCTTGTGAGCGGCACATCGGCTTTAACCAGGCTGTAACTCGGGACAGACTGGGCCTCATTCGGACTTAGGCGTTTAGTTTGAAACGCCAATTTACAGATATTTCTTGAGCTGACTGGTGGCTGTGTGTGAGACGCAGGCGCCGATCGACACAATAGCTTATCTTGCTACACGCGTCTTTCAAAGCCCGATCCATCAAAGCCGCTGGATGGTCCGGCGAATTAACCCACCACCACCGAGTTACCGCGTGGCGGCTGCTACTTTCATTCCATGTGACATTAAAGTTTATGAGCTTCTGTCAAGCTTAAGGGCATATTACAACAAGAAGGCAAGTTACAGCGTAGCGATGCAGATGAAGCATTAACTTCGTCAGACTGCTTTCCGCTTTGGTGTCATGTGACCAGAGTGTAATCGCCGACTTTGCG
>JALXJV020000011.1:11913661-11931480 GCA_024633595.2 Lepomis macrochirus | reverse complement strand
CATCAACAACCTGAAGAAGATGAATACAAAAACCTCTCCTGACAGATGCATCAACATCTTCCACTGTTTGATGGAGATGAATGACCACTCAGTACATCAGGAAATCCAAGAGTTCCTGAAGTCAGAGAACAGATCAGAGAAGAAACTCTCTGTGGTCCACTGCTCAGCTCTGGCCTACATGCTGCAGATGTCAGAGGAGGTTCTGGATGAGTTGGAGTTGACGAAGTACAACACATCAATGCAGGGACGACAGAGACTGATTCCAGCTGTGAAGAACTGCAGAAAGGCTCTGTAAGTCCAGATGTGATTATCATTATAAAGCAACATAAAGTATTATAGTAATGTTATACACTTTACAGCCATGCACAATATATAACATCCATACTATACAACATTTTTAAACTAACTTTGCTTATTGAAACCGTATTAGATGTCTTACACTGTAGATGGGTAAAAACATCATTTTTATCAAGTTAGTAACACAAGTATCTTCTATCATCTTCTATCTTTCTTTGGGTGATGGAGGCTTGATACAAATCCAGCAGGAAAACATGATGATTAACGAGTTTGTGTGAATAAATGACCATCATCATTCATCACCACAGCATTTTAATTTTGACAGTGGATACTAGGGCTGAACGATTTTGGAAAATAATCTAATTGCCATTTTTTTTTTACCAATATTGCGATTACGATTTAATTTGCGATTCATTTTTAAGCTCTTTACCTTCTGTAATATTCAAAACGGACAAGCAGTAAATCAGTATAGTATGATATTAGATAGATTAAAAACACACTGTTCTTTCTTGTGGGTCAGGCCTGTGTTATGATGAATTAGGTAGAATTATTATTATGAGCAATAAGATATATCAAATTATAATAATATGAGAAAGACAATTTGAGTCAAGTCATGGCATTAAATAATATGATATATCATCAGGTCGGCCTTCCTTTTCACCACAGAGTATTATACAGTAAGCGCTCAATACAAAACCCACAGTTCAACCACCAATTAATGATCTCAGTTCAAATCTCCTGGAGTCCATCTTTCTGTATCCCCGTAAGTAAACTAAAAATACTCAGTTTGAGTTTCAATTCAAAAGTTGGCTAACTAAAATAGAAAGTGACGCCTCTCGTGTTTAATAGACAAGCTTAGTAATTCTCCGACAACACCGGAGTCCCCCTTAGTCTCCGATGCTTGTGAGCGGCACATCGGCTTTAACCAGGCTGTAACTCGGGACAGACTGGGCCTCATTCGGACTTAGGCTTAGTTTGAAACGCCAATTTACAGATATTTCTTGAGCTGACTGGTGGCTGTGTGTGAGACGCAGGCGCCGATCGACACAATAGCTTATCTTGCTACACGCGTCTTTCAAAGCCCGTCCATCAAAGCCGCGGATGGTCCGACGAATTAACCCACCACCACCAAGTTACCCGCGGTGGCGGCTGCTACTTTCATTCCATGTGACATTAAAGTTTATGAGCTTCTGTCAAGCTTAAGGGCATATTACAACAAGAAGGCAAGTTACAGCGTAACGTGCAGATGAAGCATTAACTTCGTCAGACTGCTTTCCGCTTTGGTGTCATGTGACCAGAGTGTAATCGCCGACTTTGCGATTAGAAAATCTCGTTTTTACATCGCGATAATATCGCAAATGCAATTAATCGTTCAGCCCTAGGGATACAGTGTCCCTCTGTATTTATAATGCGTCTGTTTATTGTTATTTTTATATACAGACGCACAGACATGTACTATCTGTTATCTGCTGGAACCAATATCACTTATATTTTAGGTTTACTTACTATTAATTTCTCAGCAGTTTCAGAGCTATTTCAGATGAAGGCCTTTTCTGTCCATTTCCACACTATATACAGTACAATATCTGTAATTATTGCTTGATTTTAGAGGATGTGAGGGGAGGCCATCCTCAGAACATACCCCTCTCCATCCTCTTTAAATAAAAGGTACAACTTTACGTTGTTTAGTTCCAACAATGAAGATCTTTTCATATGTTTGCTACATTCACGAGTTCATTCAACACTAAGGAAGCTCTCTCTCTGATAGTATTTGAATGGAATAGTCTGTAAACTGGTAAATTCCTAACCTTTACTTTACCTTTACTTTACTTTACTTTAGTAATGTTCACTGATAGAGAGAGTTTTTAAAGCTTGTAACATTTTCAAACTTTTTTCATCTGGTCACCTTAATTTGCAAAATTATTGTTTACAGTTTACAGATACAAGCTGTCAATGAGTTTTCTATCTGTGCCATTTCAAAACAAAGTTAGGTATAAATTAGTGGTGGACCGTTATCGGCAAGCTAGCGCTGCTGTTAGCGTGAGACTCTTATCGCCGTTAATCTATTCTCAAAGTTGGGTTGGGAGCTGGGTCTATACTACGCAAGCTATAATATCTTAGCGCAGATGTATATCTAGCCGAATTGCACTGTAGGGGGCAAGAAAAAGTCTTCGAACCTGTGTGTGTGCCTACTGTGAAATTACCACATCAAACGTGACGTGCTAACATGGATGCAGCTGTTGCTGCGTTCCATTTACCTCGGAGGTCGGAGCTGGGAATGACGTCACACCCGAGTTGACGGCGTTCCAGTTACAACCTTGCTCGGCCAGCTGTTTGTTTACAACTAGCCAGGTTAGTTATTGATACGCCGGTTGATTAAAAAAACGCATTTTGCGGTATTTACTCACACTAACTGTAGCAACACATCCACAGACAGCTGGTGGACAGCACTTTGTGTAGCTACAAACATTTCTATGAGTCACAAGTAGCCTACACAGAAGTGCTAATAGCACAGTAGGCTATAAACTACAGCTTTCAGTAACTTCTGATACCCCGACAGCCATCTCTGATCACAAAGTCTGGGACTTTCATACCTGTCAAGTATCCTGTTTTGGCCGGGAAATTCCCGTATTTTACCCTTCTTCTGTCCTCCCGTATTAGTATTTTCCCGTAAATCTCCCGTATTTTAACCTGCGTTATTAAAAAATAATAATAATACCCCGGCCCGGGCGGAGTAAAAATAACAATAAAAACACTAGAACTGCGTTTGAAAATGCCATTGAAATGAATGGGCTTAGCGATGGCCTTTGAGCTTTGATTACGGCGCCGCCTTTTAGCCGAATTGCACCAAATCGCTCAGGTGTCATCAGGGCCCTGTGGGGAAGAACTGACCCAATTTGGTGTCAATCGGAGCTGTGGTACTGGATATATAAAATGCATGTAAGTGAATGGGAGTGTTTTTTCATATATGATTAATAGCGCCACCGTTTGGCCGATTGACACCAAATTAGACATAGGCCTTCGGGAGGTTATGTCGCATAAGGTCCCCAAGTTTGGTGTTGATCGGCCATTCCAAACCTTGTGAAAATGTGTGCTGGTTCGAAATCCCATTCATTTCAATGGGGTTTGGGACGGTATTTCAGCTTCGATTATAGCGCCACCTTGTGACAATTTCCTTTTTCCTTGTGAATTTTCTCAGGTGTCATCAGGGGCCCATGGTGAAGAATTGACCCAAATTTGGTGTCAATCGCACCTGCGGTTCTGGAGATATAAAATTAATGTAAAGTCAATGGGATTTTTTTGAGTAACGCCAACTAGCTGCGAACTGCACCAAATTTTGCACAGCCCTTCAGAGGGTCTCCTACATAAGGTCCTCAAGTTTGGTGTTGATGCGGCCACTCTAACCTAAGATCTGGCATCACTTCCTTTTTTTAGCGTTTTACATAGCGTTTGTTAAGCGTATAATTGCGATATTTTTAGTCGTATCAAAATTCCCTCTACAAACTTCGTGAGAGCTCGGCCCAGAGATTATCCGTGCCAAGTTTAGGTGTCGATCAGACTTAGCGGCTTAGGAGGAGATGATTTCAGCCGGCTTGTCAGTTTTTGCGATTTTGCGCGACAAAAGTTTAGGCGGAAATGAGCGTGGCCTATGCCACGTGATTCAGCTCAATCCCCCGAACGCGTGGATATAAGGTTTATGAATGTACGATGTAGTAGGCCGTAGTTATGAGGTAAAATGTACTTTGTTTGAAAATCCCATTGAAATGAATGGGGTATTTGAGCTTCGATAACAGCGCCACCTTTTGGCCGAACTGCACCAAATTTTTCATGTGTCATCAGGGCCCCATGGGTAACAATTGACCCAAATTTGGTGTCAATCGGATTTGTGGTTATGGAGATATAAAATGAATGTAAGTCAATGGGATTTTTGAAAACATTTTTAATTTGCAATAACAGCGCAACGTATGCGCACATTAGGGTCCCCTTTGGTGCCTGGCATCAGGGGACCATGCTGAACAATTTGGCACTGGTTTCATGTCAATGTGACTTGTGGTTATAGAGGAACAAATTTTCTGGATTAAAGAGTGCCACCTAGGGGCGAGTTGCACCAAATTTTGCACAGGCCCTAAGGGGGGCGTCCCAAATGAATGGTCCAAATTTGGTGTCAATCGGACATTCCAAACCAAAGATATGACCTCAGTTCCTGTTAGTGGCGTTTTTCGCAAACGTTTGTTAGCGTATAATTGCAACATTTTTAGTCGGATCAAAATTCCCTCTACAAAATTTTTAGAGCTCAGTCCAGAGATTATCCATGCCAAGTTTCGTGGCGATCGGACTTGCGGCTTCGGAGGAGATGATTTCAGCTGGTGTTTCAGTTTTCGCGATGTAGCTCGAAAAAAGTTTAGGCGGAAATGGGCGTGGCCTATACCACGAGATTCAGCTTGATCCCCCGAACGCGTGGATATACCTACGGAAGAAAAAAATAATAAAAACGAGAACGATTACAATAGGGTTCCCAGCCACTACGTGGTACTGGGAATCGCGATGCCTTGCAATCGCGGGTTCCCAGCCCACTCGGGCTTGGACCCCTAATTAGGTGCGTTTGACTTATGTGGCACTGCGCAGGGATGACTTAAGGTGATGCATGTTGGACTTAAAATAAGGCATGCTGGTTAGAAATCGTGTCCGACTTTAGCTGGCGCTGCAAAACGTCACCAGGACACAATAAGGGAAAATTTCCCTTATTTTCAAATCCAAAACTTGACAGGTATGGACTTTCCGAGTCGGAAATCCGACTTCAGGGGCGTTCCAGTTGAAAGTTCCTGGGAAACTGGGAACTCGGAAATTACAACTTCCCATGTCAAATGGAACGCACCATATGAAACCGCCGGGTTTGCTTCTGGGAAAATTAACTGTTAAGAAACTTCCGAATGGAAAATTCGACAAGACTAAGGTTGTTTGCACCTTGTGCAATGCGGAATTAGTTTACTGTAGGAGTTCTTCCAGTCTCAAGTAGCCTACCACCTAAATGCAAAGCACATCACACGCTACACACAAGTACATCTTATTGAACATGATTTATTTTCATCACCAATTATCATAGTAGAACAGCTTTCTCAAGTAGTTTGTGATGCATTTTGGAAACAGGAGATGAGCCCCTGGTCTAATGCGCCATCTGGCTTGAAACCTGGCTTGAAACCCGTTCCCACACATATTCTGAATGCCTTCGGCAGAATTCAGATGAGCCATTTTAATCTAGATTAATCTAGATTAATTTCAAGATTACAGTGAGATTAATCTAGATTAAAAAAATAATCTATGCCTACCACTAGTATAAATATACAATCTTTAGCTAGATGCGTTAATGGGAGATGAAAATAGATGGAGTGACATAAGATGTAGGCCTACTAAAGATGCACAAAACACACAAACACATGACTGAGGTAAATACATACAAGTGTAGATGTCAGCATCCTGTTAATCACAATATGACATGTTCACATTGCAGTTATTTGCTAGACACTTTGTCTAAAGCAGTAATTTGTGGTTCATTATGTTGAACAAGAACACTTTGACACATGGACAGGAGAAGCTCAAGTTTCAAGCTATGTCATGTTAATGTGCTTTGTGAAAAAGTCTACTTATATAATAAAGATTGTATTATACTTTGTTTTATACTGTCATCACAGACTTTCTGGTTGTGGACTCTCAGAGACTCACTGTGAAGTTGTGGCCTCAGCTCTGAAATCTAACCCCTCCCATCTGAGAGTGCTGGACCTGAGTCACAACAACTTACCGGATTCAGGAGTGAAACTGCTGTCTGCTGGACTAGAGAGTCCAAACTGTAGACTGGAGACTCTGGGGTCAGTGCATGTATTTTACTCTTGTCCAGTGTTTATACAGGTGCTGATCATATAATTAGAATATCATCAAGCAGGCCGCCCCGCCTGTTAGTCTCCCATCTAAATCTAAAGTATTTTTTATATAGCGACCGCTAATAACAGAAGTCACCTCATTGCGCTTTTCATATACAGCTAAAACAAAGAAATGCCTGAAATATTTAACTTTTTGTGAAATGAAGTTTCACTTTTTTTATTTAAACAAGGTTAAATAAAATTTAGTTTTTCACGATTTTCAAATTTTCTGAGATGCAACTGTATACTGAGACATAGTATTGAATTAAATGCCGATGGAATCACTTCGTCTCATTGTTGACATCCACATGAATATTAAAATCACATCCACAAGTGACAATATTTGCTTTAAGGACTAAAATTCTAGGAATTCAGATAAAAAATCTGAATGTTGACCAGGAGAGTGGTACTCTATAAAAAGTGGAATTAAGAGTCTGTTACAGACCCAAAAAATGTCCATGTGCTACATACTGCTTCCTTTCGATGGAAAAATGTTAGGAGAGCGATGGAGATACAGTGACTTATGCAATACACGGCCATGTGCAATTTTGGCAACTGAGTAAAATGTTTAAAAAAATATTCAGATGTCTGTTTGTTTGAAGATTGTAAATTATTTATTGTTTCTAATGAACACAGTATCAGCCCAAAATGAATTTCCCCACAGGGAAAAGAGTCTATTTTATCGCGAGTGAATGCATTTAGGCTAAAATAATCTTTTGACTCAAACAGGTTTAAGTAAAACAAAATAAATCAATCTGATAATCTAATATTAAATTGCTTACCGCTCTAGATTACAGAGATCTGATGGCCTGAGATCAGCAGCATGTTATTAATCTGTGTTGACATGAACAGGTTCTACGCCTGTAGAAGGTTATGATGATCCACATAGTCACTCATTTTCTTACATCACTACACACTTAAAACCTAAACACATCTGAATGGATTGTACATGGATTTTTATTTGCATAATTTATTCTTTATTCAGGTTGTTGCACTGCAGGTTGTCAGAGATCAGCTGTGCTTCTCTGGCCTCAGCTCTGAAGTCCAACCCCTCCCATCTGAGACTGCTGGAGCTGAATGACAATGACCTGCAGGATTCAGGAGTGAAGCTGCTGTGGGATTTTCTGGAGAGTCCACACTGTAGACTGGAGAATTTGGGGTCAGTTCACAGGCTCTCTGTTACTATTGTAGATCTTGAATCTTTCATTAACAATTGGTGGTATTAGACCATAGAATTCTTAGGTGAGCGAAAATAATTGAACAAATAAGCTTAAAGTGAATAACATTTGTAGGTGGTGAGGATGCAGTGGATAAGACACATGCCTTTGGTGTGAGAGGCTTGGGTTTGAATCCACTGGGAGACACCAATGTGTCCTTGAGCAAGACACTTAACCCCTTGTTGCTTTAGAGGCGTGCAACCTCTGACATGTATAGCAATTGTAAGTCGCTTTGGATAAAAGCGCCAGCAAAATCAATGAATGTAAATTCTAATATTTGGAGGCATAACCCTTGCTTGCAATGACTGCCTCAAGCCTGTGACCCATCGGCATCACCAAACCGTTGCATTCTTCACTTTTGATGCTGTTCCAGGATTTTATAGCTTCTTTCAGTTTGTTACGGGGTGTTTCTCCCTTCAGTCTCCTCTTAAGGAGGTGAAATGCAGCTCTATTGGGTTAAGGTGAGGTGACTGACTTGGCCAGTGAATCTTCCACTTTTTTCCACCTGTTAAAGACCTTTGTTTTGTTGGCAGTGTGCTTTGGGTCATTGTCCTGCTACATGATAAACTTTCTCCACATTAGTTTCAATGCATTTCTCCTTAAATTGGCAGAAAAAATGTTTCTGTTGACATCTGAATTCATTCTGCTGCTGCCATCATCAGTTACATCATCAATAAATATTAATGAGCCTGTTCCAGAAGCAGCCATGCTTCGAATCATAAGCAGTTCCTTTCTTTCTCCACAGTTTGGCCTTTCCATCACTTTGGTAGAGATTAATTTTGGTGTCATCAGTCCATAAGATTGTGTTCCAGAACTTTTGCAGCTTATCTCTGTACATCTTTGGAAATTTCAATCTGGCCTTCAGATTCTTCCTGCTGATGAGTGGATTGTATCTTGTGGCCACACCACATACCAGGAAATGAAAGCTGAAATTCTGAACTCTTGTCTCATACTTATCTTTTGATCTTAAACCCAAATGTCTTCAGTGAACAATAAAAACAAATGAATTTGCCTTACCGTTCAAATACTTTTGGAGGGGACTGTATCTTACCTCCATAAATTTGTAATTTTCTTTTATTCATATTTTCAGATTTCTTGTATTAAATTTAGTTGCAGTCACAAAAGACTGCTTCTTAAAGAAACTGTAATCCTTTTAATTTCTGGTAAACGGTCATATCTGTATCCAGAAGATCCTCTAACTAATATCTGTTTTAAATTGATAGTTTTTTTGCTGACATAGATTCATTTCTTTTAATCCTTTTAACTTCAATGTGTCTTCATAAATAACGATCACTGATATTAGTTGCTCAGAACACACACAGCCTTGTATCACTATTTTTGTGCCTGGCTCCTTTCCGTGAACCATAACATCTAAACTAAATGTCTACTCTTAAGCCTTATCCTACCTCTAACCCAATTCTAACCCTATAACAAACTTGTGTTGTCCAGCATTTAGGCCTCCACAAAGTTGTAGAACCTCACAAGTATAGTGAAGCTCAATTTTTGGACCCCATGAATATTATAAAACAAGTCTTTACACATATATATGCAGTTTATATATTTATATAGAGGGGCACAGAGAAATAAAAGCATTTTCCAAAAGCAGCTGTATAAAGGATTATAACAGTTTTTCTCCTCTATTTCCAGACTGGCCTGAGATCAGCAGCATGTTAGTACTGTGTTGACATAAATAGAATGTTGTTCTGTTGTGGGTCTCTAGAAGGCTGACGTTATGATGATCCACATTAACACAATGACAAAGTCACTGTACTTATTTTAGAGAAAAAACTCATTGAACAGGACATAGTAATGTTTAGCTCCACATTTAAAAACTGAACACATCTGATTATAAATAGATTTTTATCTCCATCATTTATTCGTTATTCAGATTGAGTCTCTGCAATTTGTCAGAGATCAGCTGTGCTTCTCTGGCCTCAGCTCTGAAGTCCAACCCCTCCCATCTGAGAGAGCTGCAGCTGAGTGCCAACAAACTGCAGGATTCAGGAGTGAAACTGCTGTGTGGTTTTCTGGAGAATCCACAATGTAGACTGGAGACTATGAGGTCAGAGACCATTTTTTACGTCTGTGCTGAGATTAATATGATGTGAAGGTTGTAGTGACACTAAACGGCAGACAAAAGGCTGATGGTAAAGGCTAATGGTAGTCTGTTTTCATCTTCAATGGTTTAGTCCATTGATTTTTAACCTTAATATAACAACAAAAAAACACTCTGCTGTGGATAGTTCGCTCTGGACCTCTAAACTCTTGATTTTCAACATCATATTTTTGTTTTAAATAAATTATAGTAAAATACATAAATACAATGAATCAATAAATCTCTATTTCTACTGTCAGACAATAATAAAACATTTTCTTTTTCCGACATTGTTATGAAGCTATGTGATTATTAAACTGACTGAATGCTTTAAATTGAAGACATTCATTTTATCACTCTACTGTTCATGTATTTTGTTCACATCTTTGGAAACTTTTGGATCTTGAGTTGAATCTTAAATCAGTTTCTATGGGTTATATTTGTGTTTGGCTGCATAACATGAGTTTGTATAAATGGAACCACTGGTGGAGCAGCAGAGTTTAAGAGGTAAAGTCAGAGGTAAAGCTACATCTTTATAGAAATGGCAGCGCTTATTGCCTTTCACAGTTTTTAACCAGCATCCTGTTGGGTTTAGGTGTTTTAAGTTTACATTTTACTTAAAGACTCTAAACTTTCTTAGCTCTGGAAAGATTATTAAATCCTGAATCATTTCAAGCAGGGACATTGTCTTCCAAAGTTACATCATTTATTCTTTATTCAGATTGTGGGGCTGCAATTTGTCAGAGATGAGCTGTGCTTCTCTGGCCTCAGCTCTGAAGTCCAACCCCTACCATCTGAGAGTGCTGGAGCTGGGTGGAAACAAACTGCAGGATTCAGGAGTAAAGCTGCTGTGTGGTTTTCTGGAGAGTCCACACTGTAGACTGGAGACTCTGAGGTCAGACATCTTTTTTTCAAAACTTTATTAATATGATGTGAAAGTTGTGATGACACTAAACTGCAGATAAAAGGCTGATTTTGATTGTTACAAATTTGCCCCAGGGAGCCCACACACCAATACCTTTGCCTTCACAGACAAAGGGTTAAACAAAAAACTGAGAACTATCAGCAAGTTTTACTTCTACCATTTCTATCCAAAACCTTTAAAGAGCAGTTATCAAGCAGGTCTCAGAATTCCCCTCACAAAATTACCTCCTTGATTAATGTCATTCAGCCTTAAGAGTGACCACTGAGATGGCTCTGCTGTCTGTGACAGAAGCCCTAAGATCAGCTAGAGCTGCAGCCCAGTTCTTGGCCCTTTTCTGACAGATCTATCAACTGCCTTTGACACAGTCAACCACAGCATCCTGCTATCTCCACTCTCAGCAATGGGTATCTTGGGCAAAGCACTCCTGTGCCTCTGATGCTACCTCTCTGGGTGTTCCTACAGTGAATCTTGGAAAGAACATTTATCCTCCTCTCACTGCCATTTTTGGTGCTCCAAGGCTTGGTTCTCGGGGCCCCTTCTCTTCTCAGATTACACCACCTCACTGGCATGATTTCTCCTACCACAGCTATGCAGACGATATCCAAATCTACCTGTTCTTACCTTACTATCTCAGCGCAGATCATGGACTGTCTTTTATAAATAAGGACCCACGTCACTCAATACGCCAACAAGCTTTTGGTACAGGCTAGGGCTGAAGGATTAATTGCATTTGCGATATTATTGCGATGTAATAAAACAAGATTTTCTAATCGCAAAGGCGGCGATTACTCTGGTCACATGACACCCAAGCGGAAAGCAGTCTGACGAAGTTAATGCTTCGTCTGCACGTTACGCTGTAACTTGCCTTCTTGTTGTAAAATGCCCTTAAGCTTGACAGAAGCTCATAAACTTTAATGTCACATGGAATGAAAGTAGCAGCC
This sequence comes from Lepomis macrochirus, assembly GCA_024633595.2. NCBI lineage: Eukaryota > Metazoa > Chordata > Actinopteri > Centrarchiformes > Centrarchidae > Lepomis > Lepomis macrochirus. The sequence goes on along the minus strand of JALXJV020000011.1, from coordinate 11,920,090 downwards.
GCCACCGCGGGTAACTTGGTGGTGGTGGGTGAATTCGTCGGACCATCCGCGGCTTTGATGGACGGAAAAACAACACAACAGAAAGACGTGTGTAGCAAGATAAGCTATTGTGTCGATTGGCGCCTGCGTCACACACACAGACACCAGTCAGCTCAGGAAATATCTGTAAATTGGCGTTTCGAACTAAACGCCGAAAGAGGCCCAGTCTGTCCCGAGTTACAGCCTGGTTAAAGCCGATGTGCCGCTCACCAGCATCGGAGGCTGCGGGGAGGAGGGGGACTCCGATGTTGTCGGAGAATTATTAAGCTTGTCTATTAAACACGAGAGGCGTCACTCTGTTTTATTTTAGTTAGCCAACTTTTGAATTGAACCTCAAACTGAGTATTTTTAGTTTGCTTACGGGGATACAGAAAGATGGACTCCTGGAGATTTGAACTGAGATGAGGACTTAATTGGTGGTTGAACTGTGGATTTTGTATTGAACGCTTACTGTATAATACCCTGTGGTGAAAAGGTAGGCCGACCTGATGATATTGTATCATATTATTTAATGCCATGACTTGACTCAAATTGTCTTTCTCATATTATTATAATTTGATTTATCTGACCCACAAGAATGAACAGTGTGTCTTTAATCTATCTAATATCATACTATACTGATTTACTGCTTGTCCGTTTTGAATATTACAGAAGGTAAAGAGCTTAAAAATGAATCGCAAATTAAATCGTAATCGCAATATTGGTAAAAAACATCGCAATTAGATTATTTTCCAAAATCGTTCAGCCCTAGTACAGGCCATGGTTATATCTCGCCGCATCTATTGCAATGCCTTTCTAGCTGGTCTTCCAGCTTGTGTGGTGAAACCCCTACAAACGGTCCAGAATGCAGGGGCGCATCTGAATGTGATTCATCACGTTGTTTCAAGCATAAACATTATCTTCTACCATTACTTGTTTTATTCTTTATTCAGATTGTGGGGCTGCAGTTTGTCAGAGATCAGCTGTGCTTCTCTGGCCTCAGCTCTGAAGTCCAACCCCTCCCATCTGAGAGAGCTGGACCTGAGTGACAACAAGCTGCAGGATTCAGGAGTGAAGCTGCTGTGTGGTTTTCTGGAGAATCCACAATGTAGACTGGAGACTCTGAGGTACTCTGAGACACCATTTTTTACTTCTGTGCTAAGATTAATATGATGTGAATGTTGTGGTGACACTAAACTGCAGACATAAGGCTGATTATTATACTAATCCACACTGATAATCTTCAGTGGTTTACTTAGTTGACTGTGGCAGAGCAATGTAGAGTTATTTAAAACCTTAACAAGAAAACTCAGCACTGGATAATTAACTCTGAACCTCTTAAACTACTGATCATTAGCTAATATTTCACATCTTGTTTATGTTTAAATAAATAACAATGAAAAACATACTTACATTGAATAAACGGTCTCTTTTTCAACTGTTAGACAATACTGCATTCATTATTTACTTTTTTCAACTTTATTGTGAACCTATGTGACGCTTATACGGACTGAATAGTTTAAAGTGAAGATTATTTTACTTTATCACTCCACTATACCTAAAAGAAATATCGTAGAAGTCTTTTGGTCACATTTCCCCAAACTTATCCTGAAATATTTAGCATCTTTGGGAACTTGAAAACTAAACAGAGATTAAGAGGTGAAGTCACTGCATCTTTATTGAAGTAGCAGCATGTTGTCATTATTATTAATGACAACTCTTTTACCTTTTTCTATTTTACAGTTTTAACCTGCATCTTGTTCAGATGTTTGAAGTTTCCATTTTTTAAACTTCTACTTTCTAAACAGTGAATGACTTCAAGCAGGAACATTTTCTTCTAGTTACACAATTTATTCTTAATTCAGATTGTGGGGCTGCAGTTTGTCAGAGATCAGCTGTGCTTCTCTGGCCTCAGCTCTGAAGTCCAAATCCTCCCATCTGAGAGAGCTGGAGCTAAATGACAACAAGCTGCAGGATTCAGGAGTGAAACTGCTGTGTGGTTTTCTGGAGAATCCACAATGTAGACTGGAGACTCTGAGGTCAGATACCTTTTTTTTGTTTTTTTACTTCTGTGCTAAGATTAATAATGTGAAAGTTGTGGTGACACTAAACTGCAGACATAATGCTGATATACTGATCCACACAGAGTATCTTAATGCTAAAGTCTATTTTCTTCTTCAGTGGTTTAGTGCCTGTTCACTGACTGTGGCAGACCAATGCTGAGCTACACATTTAAACATAAATATAACAAGAAAAACATAAACTAGATAAATCACTCTGAACCTTAATTTTTATCTTAAATTCTACATGATGTTTTTTGTTTAAATACATGTAATTTGCTTTCTCCTGAAGTCCAGAAATCACAGCTGATGTTTAGCTATTCAGTCTATGAACATGCAGGACCTTTAACATCATATACATATCTGTCCATAAGTCTTTTGTGTTGTCCAAATGTTTTTAGACTCCATATTTACATATTTGTCCTGTAATGTTTTAAAAGTTGTTGAAATATTTAAATGTTTCTGAGATGCTGGTTTTTTAACAGCTTTGAGCTCCAACAGTAGTAAATCCATCATTACAGTGAGCAGTGAATATCTTTGTCTTTGCAGTCATGATGCGTTCAGGGACTGTCAGCACTTTATTTCCACTGTGTACTTGAGTGAAACCTGCAGAGTAAACAGACCCGATGCCCAAAATCTCTGCAGGTCTCAGTGTGTTCACTCCAATACGTTAACATGAGAACTGAAAGGAAGCTGGCTACGCTACACAGCCACTCCACTTCTGGTCTGAACAGGACTGAAGTCCCTGCTGGTCTTTATACTGAATGTGCTGCATCACTGACTGACAGCTGATGAAGGGTAGTCTCTGTAAACTCTGATTTATAACTTCTGCTCTCTGTCTTCCTCTCTCATCAGCTGGAAGTGATCTCTGTCAGAGAGTGAGTGATGAGAAAGGTGGTGGTGTTGAGAGAGGATCAGCTGTGTCCTGATGGTCCAGAGAGTTTGAAGCATCAGCATCAGCTTGTGTGGAGAGGCTCTTACTGCGCCATGTTACTGGGAGGTAGAGTGGAGAGGAGAGCTTCATCCAGCAGTGACTGACAGAGGAATCACAACAGTGCTGCCAGAGGAATCACAACAGTGACCTGATCTCAGAGCAGTACTCTGAACTGCTCTGAGATCAGGTCCACTGTCAGACACAAAGTCAAGTCCACCATCATCCCTGTGTGTTCCTCTGGATGTGACAGAGTATCATCAGTGTATCTGTACTGCTCTGCTGCTGCTCTGTCCTTCTACACAGTCTCTGCAGACACACTGAGACTTCTCCAGTTCTTCTGCTTCACACTCAGCCACCTCCTCTACCTGGACCTGGACTCTATTTCATTCAGATGTTTTGAACCCAAAGTGCCTCTGAAGATTAGTTCTGTTTATGACAACATAGCTGCAGATTAACACATTTAATATTTGATATTTCTGTTTAGCTTTCTGTCGCAGCTCTACCTTGTGGAACGATGGAGTGGAGCAGTTTATTTCTAAATTGTATTTCTAAAGAACAGTGAAAGTTGATATTGCATGCAGAAGCGTAGCACAAAATCCAGGGACCTATATACAAGCAGTCTCTGTGGGCCCCCTTTCTCTCTCGGTCTCTGTCTTTCACACATCTTTTGAAAAATGTTGACAAATAATTGAGCCAACAACTGTACACATTAAACTGTGGTGGTGATTAGGGTCACTAATGAACCGTTCTTACCACATTTAAGTAAGTAATAACAAGGGTGTCACTTTGTGTTAAAAAGTGGTCATGACAAAAATGGCTCAGATTAGGGGCGTGAAGATACACGTGTCACGAGACGTGACAATGCACAAGAGCAAAACAAGAAGACTTAACACTATTTTGAAGAAATATGAAATGCTAAAATATATGAGTGTGGCGTTGGAGCATTAAACCGTGGAAATGTCTATTTCTTTAAAGGGAAACATAAGATTCAGCTTGAGGTTGACAATTCATAAATATAAAAATAAAACAGAATACAGTAATCAGCAGCTTGTTTATTTTTTAGCTAAAGTTACTTTTTTTGGACAATGCACATTTGTTTATTCTATATTTAAATTGCATTGCATGTTTTCTTGTTGTGCAAATAAACAGTTCTCAAACCTTTTTCATTTGTGAGTAACCATTCCTTGGTGCTATTTTTCAGATTTTTTTAAATAAATGCTTTCAAGAAGTGATAGGGACAAAATCAGCCACTTCAAAATGTCATGGGGACATGTCCCCAGCGCCCCGGTGTAAATGACACCTATAAATAAAATCTGTGATTTGTGCTTATGTCTGCACAGTTACCACATTGTAACCTTCTTTTCTCAACACACTGTCTCCTACAATTACTTTACTATGGTTAAATGAGGTTTGCTGTGAGTATCATGCTTAAAATAACATTCACTCACACTTAAATCTGTAGATCGGAGAACATCGGTAGTGTTCCATGTAAGCTGGCCACAATCGATATAATGCTGAAATAACAAGCAATTTAAATGGCTCAATATGTTATTAAACAGCACAAAATACTTCTTTATTTAAACACAAAGCTTTCATTGGAATCCTAATTTAACCTGACAACCTGAAAGCTTCTGTTTGATTTTTGATTTTGGTGATTTCTCTGAAATCCTATTGGTCATGTATTGATAAGACTTTTACAATGTGTAAACGCTTGTCAGTAGTTTTTTTTGAAACCTCTGTGTTTTTATTATATAAAATTATGTTGTTTATCATAATGCTAATGAAGATAGGAAGTAAACGGCGACACGATTTCTGGGGTGAGTTCAATCTCGAAACATTTTGCAACGATTTGGAACATTTTCGGATTGAACGACGTGTTTCCTTGCAACATTGCGCAACGTTCTGCAACGGGCTTCGAGGTATGTTTGCTCACGTTGGGAGCCACTTTCTGGAGACACCAGCCTTCCACTAACACTTTTGGTCACAGATGAAAATAGATCTTCATGGCAATGTGCTGGATGTAAAGCCGGTGCAGGTCGTCCTCCATGTTGACCAGCTTCACGCTGATGACCTCCCCCATGCTGCTGCCGCCACAATGGATGATTAGCACATCCAGTGCTGTACTTCTTCACAGGGAGGGGAAAAGAAGGGGAGAAGCCAGCTAGACCAAGAGTCGTCCAGCAGAGTGAAGATGTTAGCTCTCTGTAGCTCTCTGGCCACATTCTGGACATAGCTGTCACTGCAACCATGGGAGGAAAATAAATGAGTGTAATAAATTCTTCTATGTCACATCTAAAAGAGAAAACGTAACAAGGCAGCAACACCTCAAAATATCTAGATAACAGTCCATATTTTCAATATAATATTAGCGGTCTAAAGTCTATTACAGTGTATGCTGTGTGACCGTAAACTTAAGTTACCACAGTCACAGAAAACTAGTTTAACTGGATATCGTGTACAATGTGTTTTAAAATATGAGTAGCTAACCTTAGCCTAGCTTGTCATGTCTGAGTGCACAAATGCACTGCTAGTCAAGCTTCATGCCAAGACAGCTAACTGTTAGCTAACTGTTATACATGATAGCATCCATGCCACGCCACATTGAGGCAGTAATTCGAATGCAAAAGGGGCCCAGACCAAGTACTGAGTACATATGCATGATTATACTTTTCAGAGGGCTGACATTTCTGTATTTAAAATCCTTTTTTATTGATTTCATGTAATATTCTAAATTTCTGAGATTTTGAATTTGGGGTTTTCACAAGCTGTATGCAATAATCATCGAAATTATACCAAATAAAGGCTTGGAATATCTCACTTTGCATGTAATGAGCCTATATAATATATTAGTTTCACCTTTTAAGTTGAATTACTGAAATGAATGAACGTTTGCACAATATGCTAATTTTTTGAGTTTCACCTGTATAATGCTAATGAATTGTGGGGAAGTAAGAAGAGTGACAGAAATGGTCAAATTATAGAAGATTGCCAAATGCCAACACAGATGTTACAAATATACAATAGGACTATTGAAAGAGTGAAGAACTTTATTTTTTTAGGAATGTGGTTAGATGAAAGGATGACATGGAAGAAGCATATTGAGATGGTTTCGTTAAAGTGTGGGAAAATAATGTCCTATGGTGTGTGGCTGGGTCTGATTGGGGGGCCGATAGTGAATCTTTGATGATGATATACAGAACAATGATAAGATCAGTTAGTAATTATGGCTGTGTGGTATATTTATCAGCAGCCCCTTCGATGATTAGCCAATTTGATAGAGTCCAAGCAAAAGTCCTCAGAGTGTGTAGTGGGGCGCTTCATACAACAGGGGACATGCCATTAGAAATAAGAAGACATAAACTTGATTTGAGGTATTTGATGAAACTAAAAGGACAGAATGGAAAACCACCAACAAAA